>CM045768.1:95277084-95477084 GCA_025200525.1 Camellia lanceoleosa
AAAGAGAGTAGGAACATATGCAAAGGGGTAAAGAGAGAAGAAATCAATGGATAGCCAACAAATCCAATGACTTTGATTTGTTCATACCATTCTACCTTATAAGACAGTGAGGTGTTATGGGTGCATGATGCTGACATTTGATAGATAATATACGAACAAACAAAGATGGATCCATAATATACTAACAATTTATTTTTATTTATTTTTATTTTTATTTTTTACGAAACTATGGACTATAAGATCAATTTCTACCAGCAAAAAGGAGTGAAAATAATAAATCAGCATGTTTTCTTGTACTCATGTTGAGTTACAAAATAGAGCAATTGTAAGACAATATATCTACCAAGTGACACATCTAAAATTGTGATCGATGCTCTTTCATGTCAATAAAGACATCTATTTTAGAATCAATTTTGAAACTCCAACAAAAAATATGTATGTATATTTGTTGAGATTGTTTGGACTTGTTCAAACAACAACAGCATTTCTGAGGAGTCAGTCCACAAAAATTGAAATGTCAGTCAAATATTTCAGAGAGGATCAATGGAACCCCAATTCTGACTATAGTCAAATAATTTCAGCAAGCTTCCAAACTGAGTGCTGAAGTAATTTTTCCCAGGGGTGAGCGTGGTCCAGATTGGTTCAGTTTGGAGTAAACCAGAACCAATCCATTGTCTACGGTTTCATAAAAATTAGAAACAAATCAATCCATTTAAATCACGGAACCAATCCGAATCAAACCATTTAAACATGATTTGGAATCACGGTTTCACATAATCTATTCACAAAGAAAAATCACGTGACATTTTCATGTCAACATTAATTTACACATGATTTTTCAGAACATAAACATGCATATTGTTCTACCATTAATTTAAGCAAACATTATATCTAGTAAATAAACATATTGTTCAACATGTAGCAAGCATAAAACTCTCATTAAACAAGAGGGTAGGATAGTATGCATCGGGGGTGTATGGTATGTATATGGTCTAAGTTACATACGGTCTGGATCGGTTCTAATCCGAAACCGTGAACTGAAATCCAGAACCGATTCGGGGGGAAAAGTTCCTCAAGTTTCCAATCCAAAAGCGAACCACGGATTCAAAAAACCAAACAAAACCTATCGGATTGGATTGAATCAGTTCGATTTGTAGATTTTATGGATTCCTTGCTCAACCCTAGTTTTTCCACTTTAAATACTTTTTTGATTCTCTTCCAGTTTATTCAGATAATTGACTATAAACTATTTTTGACCTCCTTGTTCAATTATTTAGGTTAAGGTAAATATTAATGATAAATGATACATATAAGGTAGTACATTTGGGCTAGTAAGACGTACGGCTCAAATCAGTACGAAAAGCATATATGACAATGTGTTTTGCAGCACTCATATTAATCACTTTTGCTAGATGGTTGAAGTAGGCCTACTGAATATAATGTCTGTCTGTGTGAAAATGTTTGCTGCAAGTACTGATCAACAGATGGAAAATGCAGGATCATGAAGAAACAGCATGCCAGAAAATGAATGCAGTTTTAATGAGAATTTTGACACATATGCGTGGTAACCTATGGCTGCTCCGCCAGTCAGATGTTAGCATCCTTGGTGATGTGGGTTCGAGTCACGTAAATAGCCTCTGCATAAGCGGGGGTAAGACGTGTACTTTATTTGCTTTGAAAGCATTTTTATCTGTTAAAGTCTGCTCCCTAAAAACCTTTTTTATGTGTGGAAACCTAGGAAAATGAATGTAGAATATATTTTTGAAATATTTTTATGGATACAATGGATACTTCCTTGTTGTATGGAATGAACATCTGGAGACTAAAAGGTGGTAGGGAATTTTAAATTCCTTGCACACTATTTTTTACAACAACCTTGCTGGGTACACCTAGTGGGGGTTGACCCCCAGTGACGTGGGGCTCCCCCACTGGTCAGCTTTTCCTTTTTTTTTTTTTTTTTATTTCAGGCCAATCACCCAGTGACACGTGGCACTGGGTGTCACTGGGTGTAGTGTTTACTGGGTGTATGAGGCATTTTTGTTTTTAGAAACAATTATAGAGTAGAGAGAGATAAAAACGCTTTCAAAGCAAATTAAATAAAGATGCTAAATTTAGATCATATGATTGGAGAGACATTATATAGTCACAGCCCAGGCATTTCAGAAAATATGCAAACAACTCCTGATGGCAGGGCCAGCTTAAATATAAAGCCAATAAAAACCCTTGCTTTAGGCCCCAATTTTTTAAAGGCCTCTAAATTTTTTAAAACCTAGATGCTATAAATAAGACCTCATATTGAGTTTCATGCACAAATCTATATGGGGGAAAAACAAAAAGAAGACTAGCCTATTAAAAAATGGACCAAAATTAACTATTCTAGTTAACTTTGAGATATATATACATATATATATATATATTGCACCGATATTGTCACTTTTATCAATGCAATAATAGCGATAACAAAGTCTGAATCAAGTGTCATATTCACTTTAACCCACACCTTCTCCCAAATTTACAAAGGGCTGTTTCAGTTTGAGTGATCACATGCTTTTCAAATAATTTCTTCCAATTTGACAAAGATAGAATAGGTCATCTTTGTGTACTGATGTTGTTTCCATGCTGGCACAAATTCGTATTTCCCAATTCTTTAAGCTTTTCTGTTTTTTTATTGCATGCACAATGTAAGCATTTCTTTGATTAATTAAGACTTCTAATGACCTTATGAAAAGGGTTTTTTTTTTTTTTTGATCTAGACCTTATGAAGAGTTAGATTTGTTGGTTTAGTTGTACTTTCCATTTAGTTGAATTTTAGTCATTCGTAACATGATTTCTGGAATTTGCAATATAGAGAAATGTGATCAAGAATTTTAGGTCTCCAAATTCTTCCATCTCAATTTGTTATCAATCATTGGTAATATGAAAAGCTCGAGATATGTTTTGATAACTGAGAGACGAACAAAAAGTATTCGGAGACAGAGGATCCCGAGAATGACAATGTGAGATAGACATATCTATGATATGTCTAGGGGAAGAAAGAGAGTATGTTTGAGAATTTTTTTCATTGATCTAGTCATGACGGGAAATTTTTGTCCAAAAAATTGACCTTTTCAAATTCTAGTCATGAAAGCCATCATTTAAATATAGATATTGAGATGATGTAAACTTGGCCGGTTTGAAAGCAAGGTTTAGTAGGCACTAAAGTACTGTTTATATGAATATATATTGTTTCTCTGAAAACTCAGTATGACTTAAAACTTTTAATATTGATATCAAACCATGTCTTATAGTGTCATCATTCTAATTTTTGTTTTGTTATTTTCTTTTTGAAGACCTTGTCAAAAGCAAAAGCCAGGATTGCTTAAACAGCAAGCAAAGGATGATAGAAAGCTATAGTCATCCATGAGTTCTAGGTTTGATGAGTAAAAGACTATCTTCACCTATTTTTTAAGCCATCATATTCATTAGTGTATTTTTATATATTGACCTCGGTTTTCTTTTAAAGTCTTGATTAAACTCTATTTTAATGTTCTCTAAAGATTTGATTGATTGCCAGATAGAAATTGTGTTCGGATTTGAAAATTAAGTACGAATTTGTGAAAATAAATAAATAAAAAAACAAACGAAAAAAAAAAAAGTGGGGAAAAAAATGACTTATATTTCATTCACTTTTCCTTTCTCATTTTATTTTTCTCCATAAATCTCTCCGTAAGTCCAAAATCTAAACATAGCCTTAATCTTTTCTCCATCTATTTTTTTTTTTTTTTTTTTTCAATTAAAGTTTTGTTTGTTGGTTCTTGCATGATTTCAAAAGTTTAACTCTAGAAGTAAACAAAGCATATTTTTCACAAATTTTTGTTTGTTGTTTACTCACAACTGTGCTATACAATGATACCCTTTCTCAGTATTTTTGCTAAGATCCAATTTAATGTCTTATCAATTTTTCACCCTTTATTGTTTATTTGTGACTAATTTTGGTTGTTATTTTGTTATCATTTTTATATTTTTTTTAAAGATATAGACCCATAAATTGGACTTTGTATATATCACTTCCTCAGCAATCAAAATCCTCATAAAATATAAAAATGAAAAGGACTTATGTTCTTATCAAAGCAACTTTTCCTGTTTTTCCTCTTAACTAAAGTTTCAAAACAGGGATATATATGGTGGAGATAGAATTATTCAATTCTAGAATGGACTCATTCTTGTCTTTTTGCTCTTATCTCAATACATAAAGCAAAAACATTTTCCCCCCCCTAATGACTACAGCAACATCTATTTCAAGGTGGTTGTGCAACTATCAATATAGGCAATAGCTTTGCACTGCATGGAGACTGCTACTACATGTACAAGTTTTGGCTTCTAGGAAAACAACCCATCATAGCTAGTGTTCGGACAGTACATTAAGTTCTGCTTTAGCACCTATTTCCTTCTATTCCTTTTAACCACTGACGATTGCTCATGCGGTAAGGACTTGGGGTGTTAAGCTCTAGGTTCTGGGTTCGACTCTCCTCTAGGCCAGTTACTCGGGCGCTATCACACCAGGTTGGTAACTTTCCAAACCTGGACAAACCATACCCAATATCTGGAGCGTACGTCGAATTCTTGACTATGTGCCAATCCATGACTCGCTACTATATGATTGAGTGGCCATGTTATGGTCTAGTCCCCGGGGACATCCTTGTGGTTGGGCCATTTTTTTTATTTGTTATTCATTTTCTTAATAAAGAAACTATTTTGTTACGTTAAAGGTACTTCAAAATATTTCATTTTGGAAAACTCTTAGGTGTGCATTGCATACCATATACATGCACTTTTATTATATAATTTTGTGGTTTGAGTTATACATTTTTGTAAAATGACTTATGTAAGTTCTTGAAAATTTACGTAATTTTGTAAATTTTAAAACTTTTATAAATAGAGTTACGCAAATTTGTGTTCAATTTATGTATTTTTATAAGATCACTTTTGTAGGTTCGTGAAAAGTTGCGTAATTTTGTGAATTGTGCATATGCTATGATGTGCAACCTTACACACCCAACACTTTCCAAAAAATTAAGATAACTACTTTTTCTTTTTCTTTTCTCTCTAAAAATGTGTGCTATAAACAACATAAAATTATTTTAAATTTTGTTATCTAACATTTTTATAACACTCGTTAACAAAACCTTTAAAAATAAGTTACAATTTTGTGTGTAATATAACTTTTGTGACACCAAAATAAATCATTCTAGTGTGCTTGAGAATTGAATATGAAATTATAAATCCACAGTTGACTGACATTAAAATGTACCTCATTAGGAAGTTAAAGATTTAAGTTTGCTTCTCTCGAAAACTAAGACGTCTATACCCCAAAAAAATTGTCGAAGAGAAATGAGATGGCACTAAACCTATTTCACTATATGATATGAAGATCTTAAAAACCCCAAAATAGTGATTTGCAATTAGGATTCAATTTTACCAATGAATAACAATCCCCAATCAAACGCAAGTACATCTAATTCAACTAAATGAGAATTGATTATATCAACCAAACAAACATCAACAAATCAACATAACGATATAATGTGGAAAAAATCACAATTGAAACATCTCTAATTGTGATAAAAGACCACGAACCAAAGTTACAAAATAATCTACTAACAAGACAAAGAAATTACACACGAGAATCTTCAACTACTTAGTAAATCCATGTCCAAATTGAACTAAACCCGATATGCCTCTTCCACCACCGTTTTTACCTCAGAATTGCTTTGTCCAATGTTGAATCCACAATGCTGATGTCGAATTCACGACGATGAATCACTCCAGAATCTACCAAAGCTTTAGGCTCAAATTTTCCTTAATTCACCGATGAACATCTCTCTTTGTATGAATGATAAAACAAAAGAAACACCTTGATGATTGTCAATATGTAGTTCGGTGATCCATTGATCACCCTCAATTCATCAAGGAAACCAATATATAAACACCCTTCAATATATAACACGTTAGCTTCTCTCTTCTCTAAGAATTCTGGAAGGGTTAAATCCTAAAACAAGCAATCAAGGCACAACAAACAGAGACACTAAGACTGCTCGAGCTCAAGGATGACCGCTCGAGCAGTGAGACTAGTAAGGCGATGCTAACAAACTTCCACCTGTTCCTTTGCTCGAGCGCAAGACTTACCACTTGAGCGGTAAAACCCATCTCCCAATATCTCTGAACTCAGACTGAGATACTAGATGCTCCAATTCAAAGCTCGAGCGCACACTTGACCACTCGAGTGGTTCAAAAACTTTGACAGGCTCAAAAACTCCTCTGCTCATGCACACCTTTCCTTTAGCACAAACTCCTCTACTCAGACACAAATTAGGTTGGATTCGCATCTAAACTCTCACAAACTCACAAATACAAAACAACAAATGTAATTACATTTAAATGGAGTTTTGTCAAACGAAATTGCCAATTACAAAATGCCTAACAATCTCCTCTTTGGCAATTCCATGACAAAACACACCTAACAAGAAAATCCTAATCACCCCAACCCAAAACACATAATAAAAAGCGAACTTCTCAAGCTCAGAATCTGCAAAACAATTATTAGTACCACAAAAGTATATGATAGCATAAAACATATAACAACATGAAAATTTTAAAAGAACCTCATTCCATTATGCAACAACAAACATCATGCTATCATGCAACACCACCTCAATAATCACCCCTTTTTTGTCATAATTGACAAAGGGAGCGCAACCAACAAAGGACAAATTCTAACTACGGAAAGCATAGACAGAGACAATAAGCAAGGGACAAGATGATGTAAAAACAAACAATAACATGTGAGAAATAAGCAACATAGAACAACATGCAAACCAACATGCACTGATCTCCCTCACAAAAACAATCAAAGTAAGTCCAAGCTCAACAAACTCTTCTTCAAAGAATAAACCACCTCATCAAAGTAACAACAAACACCAAGAAAACAAAGAATAAAAAAGAAAGACAAACAATATGGTAGAGCAAGTGAGGAATTTCATATTTGTACCTCAAAACACAAAAAAAAATATCCAAGAAACATAATTACTTGAAAACATAATGTGCACAATCTTTAGAAAATTCCTCATGAATGAATATAGTGCAAAATGTCAAAAGTATAGATCTCATGAGTGAGCCTCTTGGAGTTCGACAAACACTAGAGTCAAATCATGGTAATGATCTAATGGCTGGACATCCGGCAAACAATTCGTGAATGACTGAAAAAAAATTCAAACCTCTACTGATCAAGAGGTATCTATTGAGTAAATATGAAAGCTCACTCTCAGACAAAACAACATTTTCTTGCACATTCACTAGCAGCTTTGACACTCAAGAACATAGAAACCGAACCAAGGAATGATGGAGAGAGAGAGAGAGAGAGAGAGAGAGAGAGAGAGAGGCCTGGTTGGTGACTCTAAGATAGCCTTTTCCTCATGCCTTGAGAGACATGTACAAAGGGGTAAGCAGTGGTGATGCAAAAAGATTGTATGGGATAAGATACTGAACATCATCCAAGATATACTAGCATTGGTCAATTTCTCAAGAAAACCACAAGAAACACTTCTAGAAGTTCACAGAAAATTGTGATCACTTTCACGGAAGAGTTCGGTATTTGCTAATCCAAAAGTGTGTACAGAATGAGACTTATTAATCAATGTTCACACAATTAGTAATTAGTAATGATTACAGTTACCACACACAAATTATCAAGTAATGGAAATTCTTATCAATTCCAACATGTATCAAGAATTCAAAAATTTCAAACTTGCAAAACCATACTTGGAAAAACTTTTTTAATTTTTGATGAACAAAGCAAGAAAATAAAGAGCAAGTAAGTACACAAGACCCAAAAAAAACAAGAAAACAAAGACACAAAACAAAAATGAAAAAACTTAAACAAACAATAATTCAACCCAAGTCAAGTTTTCTCACCAAAACTGCTTTAGTTTGGACAATGTTATGCAGATTACGGTTCTTAGATGGTGTCTTAACGTTGTGGTTATCCTTTCCTCCAATGGAAACCTATCTTGACTTGATTTCAGATCTCCTATTCCAAGGTCTAGTCACGGTCAAACTCATTTCAAGTTTGGTCTCATGCAATTCAAAAAAATGAGGTCTAATATGACCCTTAAACCCACAATAATGACACATAGGAATGAATTTACTCTTGGCTACACAATTATGAGACAAAGAAGGAAATGAATTGATATTACCTCTAACCAAGAAACCTTCAATGCTTTCATTCTTGGAAGTCGAAGATTTAGATGTTGAGACAAGTCCTTTGATGATGCCAACTCCACCTTGATCATTGTTCATTTGTTGAGTACCAAGACCCACAACCACACTTTGTGAACTTGTAGCTTTGACACTTTCGAGCTCCAATTCCAACAAGATCATCTTCGCCTCAAAATCTTTCTTGGAATTTGAACAAGTTTCCAACTCTCTTTCAAGAGCACCATTGTTGAATGATGCCCTAGGAGCTGCTGACGTGGAACTGAGTGGGCTGCTAATGTTTGAGATGTGTTGAGGTTTAATAAAAACACATGCTGAATTGAAGTTGTAAAAGTCTATTAGGCTTGACCTATTCTTCTGCTATTTTTCTGGAAGTTTCTATTATATAATGTGCAGCAGATTTAGCCGCATTCTTTATGCTTTTTTTTTTTTTTTTTTTGATAAGTTGTATAAATAAGTGCTTTGATGATCAATAAAATTTGTACAAAAAGAAGTCTCAAAATTAAGTTTGTTTTTGCCAGCTTTTGCACTTTATTTCTATCAAAAACCTACAAAATGGTATCAGAGCCATAAGTTCTTGAGAGACCTGTGAGGTTGAGTGAGCCTGACCACTTACCTTAAATACTTGCCTTAAACACTCACCATCTCCCCTATCCAAAACACAAAAGCCTACAACCAACGTATGATGAGTTCAGGAGCATCATTGAATGCAATAGCACCTTCAGTGTTTGATGTAACGAATTGTCAAGTGTGGGCTGTTCGAATGGAAGCCTACCTTGATGCTAATGATCAGTGGGAAGTCATTGAAAATACGTATGAAGTTCCTCCCTTGCCTGAGAATCCAACTATGGCTCAAATAAAAAATCACAAGGAGATGAGGCAAAAGTTAGCTTATTTGCAGCTGTTTCATCTTCAATTTTCACCAGAATCATGACACTCAAGACAGCAAATGGAATTTAGGACTTCCTGAAGAAGGAAATGAACAAGTCAAAGGCATGTAAGTTCTGAATCTGATTAGAGAATTTGAGATGCAAAGAATAAAGGAATTAGAAACAATCAAGGATTACTTTGACAGACTCCTTGACATTGTTAACAAATTAAGGCTTCTTGATATTGATTTTTCTAATTCTAGAATGGTTCAAAAAATCCTTGTAACAGTTCCTGAAAAGCTTGAGGCTACAATATCATCAATAGAAAACTCAAAAGATGTATCAAGTATTATCATAGCAGAACTGTTAAATGCACTACAGGCTCAGGAACAAAGGAGACTTATGAGGCAAGAAGGATCTGTGGAGGGTGCATTTCAAGCTATATCACAAAACAATATATACAAGAAAGAGAAGCAAAGCAACAACAATAACACTGCATTTCCACCATGTCCTTACCTAAAAAAATCCAATCATCCATAGAAAAAGTGTTGGTGGAGGCCGGATATAAAATGTCATAAGTGTGGTCAGTTAGGGCACGTGGAAAGGATATGAAAATCTCCACAATATCAAGGAGAAGCTAATGCTGTTGAACAACCTCAAGAGGAGCAACTGTTTGTGGCATCGTGGTTTGCTACCAGTAGCTCCACAGAAAGCTGGCTTATAGACACTGGTTGTACAAGCCACATGACTTATGATCAAGAGCTTTTCAAAGAGCTTGATAAAACTACCATTTCTAAAGTTAGAATAGGAAATTAAGAATATCTTACAGTAAAAGGCAAAGGAATAGCGGCAATCAAAGGCCGCACAAGTTTGAAATTAATTTCTAATGTCTCATGTGTTCCAGAAATTAATCAAAACCTTTTGAGTGTTAGTCAGTTGCTGGAAAAAAGATATAAGGTGCTATTTGAGGACAATCATTGCTTGATTACTGATACACAAGGCAGAGAGGTGTTCAAAATCTAAATAGAAGGTAAAAGCTTTGCATTGAATTTGATGGAAGAAGAGCAGGTTGCAGTACACAAAGAAGATAACAATACAATGCTTTGGCATAGGAGATTGGTGCACTTTCATCATACAACCCTACTTTTTATGAAGAAGAACAATCTTGGGGAAGGCTTGCCTAGATTAGAAGAGGAGCTTCCTACTTGTGCAGCCTGTTGTAGCTCGACTTTTTCGCGTCCCCTTTCAGAAGTCGAAATAAGCCCTACAGTATCGAACTACCGCGGTTCTGAATCTGATTCCACAAGTGCAATGTGAAATAGATAAACACCAAAGAGTCTAAATTCGGCGAATCTTTTAGAAAATCGATTTTGAATCAAATTGTCAAAAATGGACTGCTTTGCCAGATACAGGATCACCACCTAAATGTTTTATTTTGGAAAAATTTAGGAAATCCATGACTCATGCCAAAGGCCACATGTCCGTCATCACCAAGATTGTCTCGGCTTGGGAACTTAGGTATAAGAGAGGAAGGTCATGAACTGTGCGCCTTCGCTCGTCCGATCAAAGATCAGCCTCTATTAATCATGATATGAATCTTACTTTGCATTATATGTTCTTGTTCCGGTTATTAATCTGGCATTACTATGTGATACGCACATACAAGTATAGACTAACTTGCAAAAATTGAAACACTTGAGTCATGTTTGTTTTCTTAAAAGAGTTTGAATTTGCCACTTGAAAAGTGGGCTTAAATGTGCATAGCTCAAATTATTCCATGGGGTTGAAAGACATATACATTATTACAACATTATGCTCTCACGAATGAGAGTCTGAATAAATAAACTAACTAGCTAACTATTTAAGCTAAGATAATTAATTAACTATTACAAACCAAATGAAATAAATTAACTCACAACTAATTAACTACTTTAGCTAATTAAATAATTACAATACAAGTATCATTAAAAGAAATAAGTAAGCTAAACAACTAATTACTCCGCCTCGGGAAGCAAGGAATGTTCATGCGCATGCTCGACTTCTACCCGAAAAGCCACTGTTTTGCTTCTAGAGAGCCTTTGTTGCACAATAGAATAGATACATTTTTACCCACTTCTATAATGGCTCTACTCTGCCAAAGGAACACACTACTGAATTTTGCATTAGTGGCCGGCCGGCCACTAGTGAGGGATGTCGGCCATCAAAGGTGGTCTGCCGGCCACTGCTGCCCAGTTCACCTTGTTATAACAGAGGACAAACAGAGCACGCACAAGGTATTCTCTAGGGTTGTCTGCACAACTCACCCCTCCTTTTTATGAACGAATCAAAGGAGAAGTAAACTTAAGTCACAAACCACTAACTCAAGCAATTTTAGTGCATGATGGCTTGTGAATCAAAGTGTGCAAGTTCAATAAATGCAACAAAATATGACTCTAACCTCTTCTTTTTCATGAATTGATCAAGGAAAGTGGTGACCTTGGAAACTTGAATCATTTCATCACTAATGAGTATAAACTGCCTCAAGTTTCCATGTGTTCAATTAACGTCCGATTGAATACAACCAAATTATTATCTTGCACCATTTTAGCCTCAATTTTAGTTACTCAATTTTAAATTACCATCCGTTCTTTAATTCATTAAGTCCAATGGTGAGTTTAAATCCTCTAAATGGAAAGAAGCGTCAAACAATGAGTTGTTTTTGGCATAAAAGAGATGTAATGCCCTGGTAATGAACCTCCGAAGAGATTAAACTATTTAGCATGGAAGGCGTCTTTCTCATGCTAAAAACAACATATATGAGACATCAATTCACCACTTTCAATTAGATTGCAACAATATATAATATAACAATAAATCAAAGCAAAAGAGCAAAATAAGTAAGGAATGCAAGAAAATGAAAGGTTTGTGAAATTCACCTTCTAAGGAAAGGATGAACTTCTTAGCTCACAAACTCCCTCTTGATCACCCTCAAATGTAGGAAGTATGTTCTCAAATCCTCAATTTGAAATTATGGAGTTTATGGTATGGAAAGTGGCTAACTCTCTAATTTTTCTCACTTTCAATCACTAAACACTCTTCTTTATGATCAAGGCAATTAATCTTTAGCTATATCATAATTTTGTAGTGTTTTTGATGTACGGAAATGAGGAACTTCAGTAGTTATATAAGCTTGGAAGTATTCTGGCTCAAGATTGAAATGTTTAATATTTTCTCTCTTTTCTCTCTAACTCTTTCTCACTCTCTCTTGAATCAAATTTTTTTGCCTTCTGCTGAGCCTCTCCCTCTTTGTCCTTATATAAGCAAAATATAATATAATAATATATGCCTCATCTATATGCATCTAATATAATAATAATATAAAGATAATTATAATAATATAAATATATATATATGCCTGATGTTTGATGTCGGCAGCCGAGGGATGACCGATATCAAACGATTTTTTATTATTATTTTTTTTATAAAATATATAATTTATACCAAAATACTAAACATATAATATAATAATATAACTATATATAAAATACTAAACATATAATATAATAATATTAAACATATAATATAATAATATAACTTTTTTTATTATTTTCTTTTATATATATAAAATATATAATTTATACCAATTTATATCAAAATACCAAAAATATGAATAAACACATAAAATTATGCAAAATTACAAAAATACTAAACTAATGAAATATGCAGTATTTTAAAACAATTTGGCCATAATGGTGAAAGTTTGGATTAAAGCTCAAATTTCATCTCTCTTACTGAGGATTCTGTGAGAAACACATTCCAATTGTCATCATCAGGTAATCAAAAGAAATCGCCCAAGTCTTAGGGCCGATAAAATTGGAGTGTCTATAGTTGTCCCTTTTTGACAAAGCTCAAAGTCATTTCATGACGTGAGTAAATGTCAAAGCTCAAAGACGACTCTTTTGATAAGGTCGTAAGACTTGGGCAAACAAACAAATGTGCAAACAAATGGTTGAACCCGAGGATTGCCTGCGTATCCTTTTGAGGACTTAAACTTGCGTAGTTCAGGGACAAGATGCAAATATGCACGATGCAACTTTGAAAGACGGACTGACACGCTTCGCGAAGCCGACTATTTTGAAAATGATCATTCAAGATGATGCAATAAGCAATAATGAATACAATATGCAAGATAGCAAACTAACAGCACATGAATGAGCAACTTCAAGCTTAAAGCGAAAAGATCCAGAACAACACTCTATCTATGCCAAAACATAAGACAAGGAAAGAAAATCTCACTCAGGGCTGCATTTCACGTGTCTTGAGAAACTACAGAGAGGTGTGCGATAGATGCACAAAGTGAATGAGTGCGATAGATGCACAAAGGGATCAAGTGTGATAGATGCACCAAGTAAAGGAGTGCGATAGATGCACAAAGGGAACGAGTGTGATAGATGCACAAAGTCAATCGAGTGTGATAGATGCACGAGGTGATCGAGTGCGATAGATACACAAAGGAAACGAGTGCGATAGATGCACAAGGTGATTGAGTGCGATAGAGGCACAAAGTAAAAGAGTGCGATAAATGCACAAAGTGAATCGAGTGCAATAGATGCACAAAGTAATCGAGTGCGATAGACGCACAAGGTGATTGAGTGCGATAGATGCATAAAGTGAACGAGTGCGATAGATGCACAAAGTGATCGCAACTACAAAGCCATACAGGCTCTCCTACCGAGACAGGAGACACGAATAACTTATCCGGAACTCCTCTGAATGAACCGTACATACAATATCATTTGGTTTCAACATAACCAATAAACGTACCTAACCGTATCTCATACGGAGAGAGGGGGGTTTTAACCAGATAAACATCAAATCCTAACACATTTCACGTAGAAGGAACAAATGTGGTATAACCAACAAGCATACCTAACTGTATCTCATATAGAGAGGGGAAAGATTTTAATCGAGTAAATATCAAATCCTAACACGTTTCACGTGAAGAGAACAAAGGTGAATTTGAAATCCAAATGCATCTCACGCGAGTGGAAGAAGGTATAATAAAATGATTTTTTTTTTCTTGTTTTCAAAAAAAAATGTCAAAACGAATTTTTTTTTAAAATTTTATAAATACCAAATATCATATACAAAATATACACAGATATATACATACGGTATACATATACATATTTAGGGAATATTCTGTTTGCTTGAATATTCTGTTTGTGGCCGTTAGCGGGAAGATGTCGTTACTGAGAAGACATATTCTGTTTGCTGACGTCAGCGTACGTACGCAAAACACGCAAAAAGAAAGGAAAAACACAAATGCATGGATATGGGGGTTCGAACCTCTGACTTAGGCTTCTCTAAGTCCTCAGCCACTAAGCCAAACCACTTTTGTGACAAAATATTCAAATAAATATATATATATATAGATATACGAAACATATATACATAAAACCAAAACAAAACAAAAGAAATACTCGTTGCTATGGGGGCTCCAACCTCTGACCTCAAGCTCAGCTCCTCAATCCTTAACCACTGAGCCGAACCACTGAGCCCAAGCCACTCTTGTGACCAAATATTCAAATATATATATATATATATATAATACATAGATGTACAATACATATACACATATATATACATATACAACTCTCTCGCCTCTCTTTATATTTTTGTCTCACTCTCTCTTCCTCCATCTTCTTCGAGCGTTGTGTCATCTCTCTTACTGAGGATTTTGTGAGAAACACATTCTAATTGTCATCTTCGAGTAATCAAAAGAAAGCGCCCAAGTCTTAGGGCCGGTCAAAATTGGGGTGTTTACACCTATCAGTACGGGAAGCAGACAAGGCTTCCTTTTCCACAAAATAAGGCTTGGAGGGCTACAAATAAACTACAGTTAGTACACACAGATGAGGGAGGACCTCAGAAAACACCATCATTGAATGGCAGTAAGTTTTACATTGCTTTCATTGATGATCATACAAGAATGTACTGGATTTATTTCATGAAATTTAAATCTGAGGTTACTGACATCTTCTAGAAGTTTAAAGCTTGGGTGGAAAATCAAAGTAGAAGCAAAATATAGGTGTTCAGGTCTAATAATAGAACTGAATACACCTTAGAAAAATTTAATAAGTTCTGTGAGAATGGAGGCATTAAGCACCAGCTGACAGCACCTTATACCCCTCAACAGAATAGGGTGGTTGAGAGGAAAAATAGAACACTTATGGAGATGACAAGGTGTTTGTTGCATGACAAAGGGCTGCCAAAAAAACTCTAGGCCGAGCCTGCAAACATAGCAATTTTTTTGCTGAATAGATTGCTAACAAAAGCTTTGCAACAAAGAACTTCATTTGAAGCATGATATGGCTATAAACCAAGGGTGCAAAATTTAAAAACATTTGGTTGCCTTTGTTTCTCTTATATTCCTCAGGTTAAGAGAGACAAATTGGATAAGAAGGCAAAACCTAGGATCTTTGTAGGCTACAATTCAGTTTCAAAAGCCTATAGGATTTATCTTCCACAAAACAACAAAGTAATTGTTAGTAGGGATGTCCAATTCTCTGAGTCAAATAGTTGGAGTTGGGAGAATGATAAGAAGCTTGAGTTCCAAGAGGAGAATGATGACATTGATGACAAACCTGTCAGGGGAACCAGATCACTCTCTAACAGCTATCAGAGGTGTAATGTTGCTATAATAGAGCCTGCATGATATGAAAAAGCTGCAGTAGATAAAAAATAGATGGCTGCAATGAAGGAGGAGCTTAAGATGATTGAGAAAAACCAGACTTGAATGCTAGTAGATAGACCTACGCACAAAAAGGCCATAGGAGTCAATTGGGGTTACAGAACCAAACTCAATCCTGATGGTTCTGTAGACAGAAACAAGGCAAGGCTAGTTGTTAAAGGATATGCTCAGATGTTTGGGGTGGATTTCTCTAAGACTTTTGCCCCAGTTGCTAGATTGGATACCATAAGAATGCTGTTGACCCTTGCTGCTTAAAAGGGCTAGAATATACACCAAATGGACATCAAATCTGCCTTCTTAAATAGATACTTGGAAGAAGAAATTTTTGTGGAGCAACCTAAAGGTCTTGTTGTCCAAGGAAAAGAGGAAAAAGTTTATCCGTTGAAAAAGGCCCAATATAGTTTAAAGCAGGCACCAAGGGCTTGGTACTGCAAGATGGATGCACATTTGTTAGACTTAGGCTTCACAAAAAGCCTAAGTGAATTTACTCTCTATCTCAGGAAGGTTAGTGATGAAATACTTGTGGTATCCCTATATGTTGATGATTTGCTTGTGACAGGAAGCAGTATGGAGCGGTGACAACCCTCACCTCTGATTAGCGTTAATTTGTGTTTAAGCATGATAAGTAATTGATTAAGAGGGAATCTTAAATTGATTGTGTTGTTTTAACATGAGTGTGTTGTTTTAAGCGCATTTCTATCTGTTTGTTACTGAATGATCTGTTCATGTTTTTTATGTCAAATTGCGAATTGAAAGCCTTATCGGCGACCGATTCAGAAATTGATTTGTGTTATATGCTAATTTGAATTTATATGATTTTATGGTAGGTTTAATTAAAATTCAATTCAGAATGATTAAACTAGAATTAATAATGTTAAATTACTTTAACTTGAGTTATTTTTACTTTTGCCATTAGTGGGCCTTTTCAAGGCCATTTGTTTGATTTCATGTTTGGCACTATCATTTTACCATCTCCTCAAGACCAAACCGTGAGAGAGAGGGAGAACAGGGGAAAATTGAATTCATCTAGAGATTAGCTTGAAAATTTAGAGGAATTAAAGGAGAATTGCATGTTTAAGCGACCACACTTGGAATTCAAGACTTAAGGTAGGAAATTCATTCTCTTAATTGTGAATTTAAGTTGTCACATGCATGGTTCATAGAAAAATTGGTGATTAGAGTCAAGAAATAGTCTAAAGAGTTGAATTGAGAAATAATGTTTACATCCATGTCCATATCATTGAATCTTGAGATCATTTTCATGTGAATTTCCACATACATGTCCATATTATGGTTATACTTTAGAAATTCACCATGTTTTTTAGTACAATCTTACATTTGATCATGCTTTGGAGCTTTAGAGTTCTTAAGAACTCATGCATGTTATGTTCTTGCATCGTTCTTCGAGTTTACATTGGAATTTGTGTTCAATTGTCACATCTTTGGGCTTGATTTTATAAAATGATCTTTAAAACATGTTGTAATATGGGTTTTTAAGTGTTTTCTAGAAAATTGGCCCAGAAAAATCGAGTTTGAAGCTTTTAAGCTTGAGTTTTGTGCTTGAGGATCAACCTGGAAATTCCAGATTTTTTGATCCATGCTCGAGCGTAGGATTTCATGCTCGAGCGTACACTCTGAGTACATGCACTTCCGCTCGAGCGTCGAGAGTCACGCTCAAGTGTGAAATGCATATGCCCAGAAGTTCATGTGTTTTGTAGGTTCGCTCGAGCGAGGTAATCTGCGCTCAAGCGAGGGTCTGAGTCTCACGCTCGATCGTGGGTCGAGCGTCCATCGAGCGTGAAAAACATGCAACCAGTACTTTTTCCTGAGTTTGCAGTCCGCTCGAGCGAGGAAAGTCACGCTTGAGCGGAGCTTCTTTGTCTGCATGTCTGCTCGAGCGAGACCCCTGTTTTCAGCAAATTTTGAAAATGTTGTTAAGTGCATTTTTGCATCCTCATCCCATCCTAGGCATTTCTAGGCCATGTTTAAGGCATCTTAATGAAGATAATGTCATAGAACCACACCAAGTCAAGATAGGGGCTAAGTTATTAATCCCGAATGTGTAATTTAGTGTGTGTTCGTTCTGCAACTGTGTAGGGTTGGCACCCGATGACGCTGATTAGCCTGTCTATAGCCCAGTAATCTGTGAGTAACAATGTTGTAAAGATATATTCAACTATAATTATTTTCTGAACGATCGTCTGTACTGCTTTCTGAAGTGACATTGTTTACTGAATGAATGTTTGTCCTATTTTATGAACTATACTCGTGGCATCCATAGTAACTTATTGTTATTCTTTCATCGCATCAAGTCATATCGCCATCGCATGTAGATCTCGTTAGTTCTAATGTTTGGAACCAATATCACATCGCTTCGATGGCCATCAACCGATCGCCGATCTATTAAGGCCCTCTGTCTCGTTTCGCTATTGGATGTACCACGTATGATCGCTATGATTTTTGAATGATTGATATGGCATGAAATATAAGCCACTAATTGAATAACTACTCTACTGATGCAAATGACTATTTTAATTACTGAAAGGACATTCATTCTTAACCGCTTTACACAGTTGTTATTCACTGGGCTTTAGCTCACTGTTTATATATGTATGTATGTAGGTGGCCAGGCACCAGACCGAAGCTAGGAGCGTCGAGTTAAGCTCATGTTTTGTCCAGCCAACCGTTGTGCCTCACTTCGAGGTTCCGAGTCTGCTCAAGCCAAAGTTGTTTTTGGGGTGTTTCAGATTTACCCTTTTGTCTTTGTTATGTATCGACTGTCTAAGACTTGACTGTACAGTTATGGTGAGGGGATTAGGTCCCTAACCTGGATGTTATGTGTATCTGATATGTATATATGTTTATGGTTATGAATGTGGTTTTGTCCATAAAAGTCTTTTCTATTTCAGGTTTCCACAGATCATTGGACATCTTTTATTTACTGTTTGGCTTCTGCCAGCCCCTTACTCTGTATTACTGTCTTTACTGTTAAGTAGGCCTTTGGTAATCACGGATTACTGGCCGGTTACGATACTAAACACGTAGGGGCGGGTTTGGGTCGTGACAGAGGCAAATTGACAGTTCAAAATGGAAATGAAAGATGTTTTTGAGATGACTGATCTTGGAAAGATGACATTCTTTCTTGGCATGGAAGTTAAACAAAAGCAGAATGAGATCTTTATAAGTCAGCATAAATATGCCAAGGAGATTATGAAAAAATTCAACATCGAGGAGTGCAAGCCAACAACAACCCCAATGAATCAAAAGAAGAAGTTTTGCAAAGAAAATGGAGCTACAAAGGTTGATAAAAGGCTTTACAGAACCTTAATAGGTTGCTTGATGTACCTAATTGCAACAAGACTTGATATTATGAATGCTATAAGTCTACTCTCAAGGTACATGCACTGTGCTAGTGAAATTCATTTTCAAGCAACAAAAAGAATTGTTAGATATATCAAGGGTACGATTGACTATAGTCTGAGGTTTTGTCAAGTTAAAAATTTCACACTCCATGGTTATTTTGATAGTGATTGGGCTGGTTATGTCAATGACATGAGAAATACTTCAAGTTGTTGTTTTAGCTTTGGTTCTGCTATTTTCTCATGATGTTCTAAGAAGCAAGAAGTTAAAGCTCAATCCACAACAAAAGCAAAATATGTGACTACTACTGTTGCTGCTGTGAATCAGGGTCTCTAGATTAGGAAATTGATGGCAGACCTACATATGGAGCAAAAGGAAAGCACATAGATACTTGTAGACAACCAAGCTACAATTTCAATTGCAAATAATCCAGTGTTCCATAGCAAGACAAAACACTTCAAGCTGAAACTCTATTTCTTAAGAGAGGTACAAAAAAAAGGAGAAATATAGCTAATTTACTGCAAAACAAAAATATCAAATGTTGACATCCTGACCAAGGCACTTCCTAAAGCTAGGTATAAGTTCTTAAGGCAAAGGCTTGGAGTCTGCAACTCCAAAGCCAAAGAGGAGTGTTGAATGATGCCCCAGGAGCTGCTGACGTGGAGCTGAGTGGGCTGCTGATGTTTGAGATGTGTTAAGGTTTAATAAAACACATGCTGAATTAAAGTTGTCAAAGTCTGTTAGGCTTGACCTATTCTTCTGCTATTTTTCTGGAAGTTTCTGTTATGTAATGTGCAGCAGATTTAGCTGGATTCTTTATGCTTTTTCTATTTTGATAAGTTTTATAAATAAGTGCTTTGATGATCAATAAAATTTGTAGAAAAAGAAGTCTCAGAATTAAGTTTGTTTTTGCCAGCTTTTGCACTTTATTTCTATCAAAACCTACAACCATTCGCCTCTTTCAGGTAATTGGTTTCTCTTCATTTCGCATGTGGACAATTTGGCAATCAATGACTCCATCTCATTTGAGAATAACCTCTGGTTGACCTTCCATGAGCTCTTACTGTACTTTTTATTTCCCTTCTCTACTTAGCCTAAGCTTTGTGGACAACTTGATATTCATCTTTGTCAATGTGTAACTTTGCTTATACAACATCTCATATGCTTCATAATGAGTTACACCATCTA
Organism: Camellia lanceoleosa; assembly: GCA_025200525.1. Lineage (NCBI taxonomy): Eukaryota > Viridiplantae > Streptophyta > Magnoliopsida > Ericales > Theaceae > Camellia > Camellia lanceoleosa. The sequence continues at coordinate 95,297,485 of CM045768.1, forward strand.
TTTCTTCTTCTATGCTAGATTACTATCTAACACCATCTGAAGACCCAGAAATGGAGCTTTCATTCTCACTCTTATCCGAAGATGAATTTCCATTAAGGAATGAAGGTACCTTGAGACTCATCTATAGAATGTACATCCTCATAGATAAACTTCAACAAATCCCATGCGTCCTTGGCTGTCTCACAATGAGCAATATTGTTTCTCACACCTTCCAAGATAGCACCTTGTATTTCATCTAGAGTGCTAGAGTTGTATCCAAAGTATTGCAACTCAAGCTCACTCCCTTGCTCTTGAGGCTTCAAGTTTCTCAAATTTGTCTCCAAGTCAAGGTCATATGGCAACTCAAATCCTTCCTTTATGATCATCCAAAAATTCATATTTAGAGCCAACAAGTACACCCTTATTCGAGCACTCCAGTACGAGTATTCATTTCTGTCAAAAAAAGGAGGGATGGAAACATTGTGGCCATAAGCATAATCAATTTGCCCCTCAACCTAGTCAAATTAACCCCTGGCTATGGATACCGCCATGAAAGCAACAATTGCCTATTTCCTTCTTTGCCTTGAGCCTCGTTATCACTTTCATCCTTATCAGAATCTGACTCATCATCCCAAGTGATAAAAAAACCTTTCTTATTCCTCAACTAATTAAGGCATTCTTGAGAAAAGTGACCAAAGCCTTGGCATTCATAGCATTGGACTCTTTGAGGATTCCCTTGTATTTTTCCTTTCTTCATTTCAGTTGTAGAGTCAATTTTGAGTCTATCTTTGCCATTGGATTTGTGAGTTGATTCCATAAGATTAGGATTCTTTTTCTGAAAAGACATTTTAAAAAGTTTTATAAAAGCATCCGTAACCTTGGAATCAAACTCACAATCTCACTGGACTCCTTACCATCTCCATGAGCACACTACTAAAAGAAACAACATCTTTTTCTTTCTTTTTGAAATTCAAATGTGCCTTACAAGTTTGGAGATTTGCAACGAAATAATCAAGTTTGAGGTTGTCAACATCTTCAGCCTCCTCAATAGCTGTAACTTTTTGTTAGAACTGATCGGGTAAGGATCTCAAAAATTTTCCAACAATCTTGGATTTCGGTATTTTTTCACCTAAATTAAAGTTAAAATTCACAATGTCGCTCAACTTGGCATAAAATTCATCAAATGTCTCACTATTTTTTATAAAAAGGTTTTCAAAACTAGCAGCGAGTCTTTAAAGTTTTAAACATTAACCGAATAAGTGTCTTCATGAATAGTTTCTAAGATATCTCATGCCTCTTTTGCAACTTCACAATTACAAATACAACTAAACTCATCGAGTGTGACGATACAAAACAAAGAATTGATAGCTTTACTATCGATTGTATTACATTTGTCGATTGGTTTGTGAAAGGTTATTCTATCAACACTAATTGTAGGTTTAGACCATCCGGACATGACGGATTGCCAAATTTTTTCATCAATCGTTTTAAAAAATGCTCTCATCCGAGCTTTTCAAAAAGAGTAATTGAATCCGTCAAATAGGGATAGTCGAAACATAAAATTACCCTCACTGATTAAATCCATGATCATAAATCAAACAAGATCTTGCTTCTATAGCTTTGAAAAAACAAAGATTGAACGGCCCACTCTGATACCAATTAAAAATCTTAAAAATCCAAAGATAATGATTTGCAATTAGAATTCACTTTTAACAATGAATAACAATCCCCAATCAAATACAAGTAGATCGAATTCAAAACAAGAATTAAATTATATCTACCAAACAAACATCAACAAATCAACGCAATGATATAACGTAGAAAAATCACAATTGGACACTAATTGTGATAAAAAAAAAAATTTAAATCACGAATCAAAGCCACAAAATAATCCACTAAGAAGACAGAGAAATTACACACGAGAACCCTCAATTACCTAGCAAATCCATGTCCAAATTGAACGAAACTCGATGTGACTCTTCCACCACGATCTTTACCTTGGAATTGCTTTGCCCAATGTTGAATCCACAACGATGAGCCACTCCGAAATTCACCAAAGTTTCAAGCTCAAATTTTTCGGAAACCACCAATGAGCATCTCTCTTTGTGTGAATGATAAAACAAAAGAAATACATTGATGATTATCAATATGAAGTCCGTTAATCCATCGATCAACCTCAATTAATCAAGGAAACCAATATATAAACACCATCCAATATAGAACACTTTAACTTCTCTTATCTTTCAGAATCTTAGAAGGGTTAAACCCTAAAATGAGCAACCGAGGCATTTTATAACATATAAAGACGCAAACACCGCTCAAGCTCAGGAATGACCACTCAAGCAGTGAGATTATTAAGGCGGTTCTAACAATCTTCCACCTATCCCTTCGCTCAAGCGCAAGACTTACCACTCGAGCGGTAAAACCCATCTCCCAGTGTCTCTGAAGTAAGATTGAGATATTAGATGCTCCAATTCAGCATTCAAGCACACACTTGACTGCTCAAGTGGTCCGGGAACTTTGACAGACTCAAAAACTCCTCTGCTCATGCACACCTTTCCTTCAGCACAAACTCCTCTACTCAGGTACAAATTAAGTTGTATTCGCATCTAAACTCTCATAAACTCATAGATACAAAAAAGCGAATGCAATTACATTTAAATGGAATTTTGTCAAACAGGATTGCCAATTATAAAATACCTAATAGTGTAAATAAATTACACTAACTTTTCTAAAAATTTGTAAAAAAAAAAAACAATAAATTCATAGTTATAGCATAATTATATTAAGTTTTTCAAGATTTTAATTCACATAACCTTTAATTCCCTTTTTGTTAAAGAAAATAATAATATGGCCATTTTTTTCTTACTAAAACGTATATTTTTTTTATTATTTATCCTTATGTCATCACGTAGTTTCTATTATTTAAGTCTTTTTAGCTTTACTAAAAAAGATATTAATGTAATTATGTCAAAACTATATAAGAAATTATACTTTTTCCAACTCAAGGGAGATTAGTGTAATTTACCCTTTTTAATATTATATATGCAAAACACTAAGTTGTGGTGTTTGGGAAGCCACTTCCCAAATTTTTTTCTCATTTTTTTTACTAAAAGACAAAAGTTTTACAAAATAAAAAAAAAACACATCCAAATAAAATATCACATCCAACTCCATAATCATTTCACTTTTTCTCTCACAAACATCACATCCAACCACATAAAAACCCAACTATCTTCCCAAATACTAAAAATTTTTTATCTCATAAAAACCTACATCTCCTAAAATCTACATAAAAACTCACTTCCCAAACACCCACACTATGTTAAAGTACAACATGAAATTGCCAATGCCACTATCTCGTTTGGCTAAAACTTTTGCACCTTGCTAGAAAGTTAATGGTTCAAAACTTTTCACTTGCGTATAGAATACTTTTCACTTGCGTATAGCATATTGAAATTGGAGTGCCTGCTATACGTAGCGAGCACTATTGTACGTTCGTTGAGGCACATTTCAAGTCTTATTTCGATAATCTGAACCGTTTAATTTTTAGAGTACATTGTTTAAAATATAGTTGTAACAAATTAAGTTAATCAGATATCGATAGCCTATTCATCAAAGCACATTTGTATCGGAAAAAAAAAATGAATGGTAAGTATTATTTTAAATATAGAACTTAATACAAATGTATTTTTGATGAAAAGGTTAATGATATCCAATGAATTTGAATTTTTACAAGTATGGTTTACATGATATATTGTAAAATTTGAACAGTTTAAATTATCAAAATAGTCCCAAAATATGCCTCAACAAGCACACAACAATACCCGCAGTGCTTCACGCACATCAGGCACCCCAACTCTTAGAATATTATTTCCCGATATCATATATAAATCAAACAAAAACGTACAGTATAGAATGAGAATAAATGTACTCAAATCAAATCCACCATCTTGTAAAATTCACTTTTATAAAGTCAGTGCTTAGATATCAGGCTTGCTTTGCATGTTGAAGAGTTTAATTGATCAGGAATTAATTAATATGGAATTTATAATTTGTACAAATCGAACCAAATTGATTTTATGCATAAACAACAAACTTAACACAACAAAACCATCCCAACATCACCATGGCCCTGTTTGTTAAGATTATTTTCAGCTTTTAGCTTAATTTAAGCTGTTTTGATATGTTTGGTTTAACTTATGCTTATAGCTTATAGCTTTGTAAAAGTCAGAAATCAGCTTATTCTTTGAGTGGGGCAGGAGATGCTTTGAGAATAAGCTGAAAATCAGCTTAAGCTGAAAGTTATAAGCTATAAGCTGTTTGGGCATAAACTATAAGCAGTTTCCCACAACTCTACCAAACAGGACCCATATCAGACAAATTCCTTTTAAGGCAGAGTTTGAAAAGTTGGTTTTGGTAGATTAAGGACTAAAATAATCGCAAAAAATAAAATAAGTTATTTTAGTCATAAAAAATAAAATATCAAATTCAACTCATAATCATTACTCTTCTCTCACAAAAAAAATCAAAAAATCAAAAAGCTAAAAAATCCTTCCCAAACTAGGCTTTTTAACCCCAGACTAAAATAATCAAAAAACCAAAAAGCCAACCCACTTCCCAAACGGAAGCTAAATGTCACTGCCATACATTACAGTATCTTTTGAAGTTAAAACCAATTCCAAAATGTGTATAATATAGAAAATGATATACAAATTTACTTTTTATATCAACTAATTACCTTTTTAATACATCATTAAATTTAAAAAACGAATTTAATTTTTAAACCTGAATAAAAAAACTCATATAATATGTCATGATAAAAACCAAAAACAAAAAAGTAAGGCCCATACTTCTCTGCATCCAAATTCTTGGTCACCAACTTTACTAGTTAACTAATATTACTGGTATACATACATATTAGTAGGTAGCCTCAGCCAACCAATCAAGATCAGCCTATAAAAAATAAAAAAATAAAAAGTAGAGTGGCCCACAAATCACATTGAAATTAAAAGAATCACCCACTCCTATAAAAAGACCCAACAACATGAGAGGTTAGTGGGATGGCATCAAATGCTGGTACATGATACCTTAAAGTCTCATCACTGAAAAGCAAGTTCCTCATCTGATCCCCTTATCCCCACATCTGATCTCTCCAATAAAGCTTGAAAAAAATCCAAATAAAATCTTTCAAAACCCCCCAACCCACCCCCCAAAAATAAAAAAATTCCAAAATTCTTTCACCCACCATCCCTATTATTGGGATCCACCTATTACAGATTCACATGCTTTAACAAACCAGGATAGAGAATAAAACACAATTAAAGAAAAAAAAAATTAAAATAAGGAGAATAAAAGTAACTGCAAAGAAATCCAAAGATGACAAAAGAACTAGGGATATGAAAATTTGTTATATTCTCATTAATAATAAACTTCTAATTCAATGTTACATCATCAAAGAATCAAATGCCCCACAGGCTGTCACTTTCTGCCCCAACAATAATTCATTCATTAATGGAACACATCAGCAAACCCATTTCTTTCCCCCTTCTCCTTTCTTTAAATTAATAATTAGAGACCTAGTCAAATAACTAGCAGTAAAAACAAAATTCCAAGATCATAATATTCCCCCTTCAACACTATATTCAACAACAGCAAGAACTTCATCTGAGATAACCATGATCATTATTGTAATAATAATAATAAGTTACAATTAAACTAAAATAGACAGCAACCTAGAGCTCAACCAGAAGAAATTTTGGGAAAAAATAAAGATCTAAATTTCAAAATCTGGGAAGAGAAACTACCTAAGCTGAGATGTTTGCAAATGACCCAGATAGGCTTTTCTTATCCCTTTTGACTGCTGAAATGATAACAATAATAAATAGATAAATGAATTACCCTTTTTTCCTGAGCATCCTCCTTCCCCACTCTACTGTAGTCATCTTACCTCCCAACATCACCAACCAATGAAAACAAATATTATTTTTTGGTCTTACTATACCGATTCCTGACCATGCTTAGTAAATATGGTTTCACATATACTAAGCAACAATTTGATCAAGCTGCATCTGCTCTAGACATGCTCCCAAAACTGCATGATCAAGTTTTTCAATTGAGTTCAAGTCGGAAACCTCACTTGACGATGTGGCACCCGAGACTGGTATAATGGAAGTTTCTTTAGTCTCAGTTGGCGATTCTTTCACCAGCGACTGAACCCATGACAGGTCAGGCTCCTCCCTGTTATGATCAATTGAAAATGATCTACGAACTCGAGCTAGTTCATCTCCATTAACAGACCAATCCACTTTCCCATTGGGGGAATCCCAATTTGACAAAGAACTCACAGGAGAACCAACAATTCCTGCACCATTGGATCCAAGATCCCATGGAAGATTGGTTCCAAGATCACGTGAGCTAAGGCTGCGTAGCTGTGTCTGCTGCTTCTCGCGCTGAGCATGATTAGATAGCCTAGGGCTAAATGGGGATTGCGGCTCAATGCCTCGAGGTGACATCCTCCCAGGAGATGAAGCATGATACGATGCCTGCAAGAATGGGTGATCAACATTCTTCGCAGGGTATACATTCGTGTTGATTGGAGATAAAAGGTTCTGTTGTTGCGGGAATTGATTTAGAACCATGGACTTGTGTGATGGAGAGAAAACTGCTGAATCAGAAAATCGAGGAGATGAAACCTCTGTGGAGAAAAACTCATCAAGGTTCGAAGGGGTTAGGGTTTTCGAATGAACAGGAAGCTTTGTGGAGGATGTGTTAAGATGTGTCTGCGAGAAGCATGACATATCATTCAAAAGCTGCTGTTGCTGGACTTCAAATTCTAGGAGCATTTCAAGCTCCTCAGCGGGGATGTCCCTGGCGTTAAGAGATGATCTCAGACGGCTTGTCTGTAAATTGATTCCTGGCAGATGTAAAGTGGGGATATTTGGCTGTGGCCAAGCCATAGATGGGTGCGTAATAGCATTTCCAGAAGGGGACATGGGTGGATTGAAAGGAGAAGGTGCCATGCCACCAACTGCTGACGGAGAACCAGGCAAAAGACTCAATGTTGCAGCCATATCCATGAAAGTAGCAGCAGAAGTGGATGATCGGGGGGATGGAACAGCAGATCCTGTAGACATGTATAGTGGCCGAAGTTCCTCAGATGTGTGAGCAAAGAAGCAAACCCTGCGGGAGCAACCTGTGCCATCTTTGCAGAGTCTGGTCCTGTATTGTGCTGGGTGTAGCCAGCACTCAAAAACCCCATGAGCATACTCACACAAGTCCCCACGTCTGCATTGCCCCTTACGAAAATCTGGACAAGGCACACAACTGTAATGAAACTTCCTTGGATCTCTTCTTCGGGCATTCTCACCCGGATGAACAAAAGGGCACTCAGTCCAATCATGAGAATACGCTCGCGAACAAGGCCAGATCTTAAATGAGAACATTCGAAATTCATCAGTGGAATATGCACTGTTCTTGATGTCTGGAAGAGAAGGATCAACTGGGTATTCTTTCCTCTCCGGCGGAGAGGATGCTCGGGTATCACTCAGCCTAAAATTATTTAGTGATGATGCTGAATCCACAGCAGAAGACAAGGGGCCATTTTCTGGAGACGATAAGTGTGATGACGAATTCGATTTCTCACCACCAAAGGATACCTTAATGTCCGGTAGATGAACAGAATCATCATTCCTGAGGAGCCTTTCAAGGGTATCTTTCAAGTCAGGAAACTTTGAAGGAGCGACAATAACATCAATAGGTCTATGGCCATTGCCATCAGTCAAATTGCAATCTGCACCAGCAAGTAACAACATCTTTACAACATCAACAGCATTGACAGATCCACTAGATGCAGCACAGTGAAGGGCAGTGCTCTTATCTGGGCCACAGGAAAGATTTACATCTGCCTCGGATAAAGAGAGTATTAGTTTTACAACATCAACACTGCCATACATGGCAGCAACCATTAACGGGGTTCGATTCTCAAGTGCCATCTGTTTTGATGCTCTCTGACGACCATACCAGAGTCCCATTTCATTAATTGCAGAAGCAATACGCAAAATCGATTGCTTGAACCCCTCAACATCATTGTCTGCAGCAAGTTCAAGCAGACTTGAGAAAGAAATTTCAGTCTTCACTGTTCCGGGCAAATTACTCATATCTTTAGTCATAGTTGCACTTTTTGGGGAAGAAGAAGGAGCCGGAGTATCAGGATTTAATTGCTCTGGACCACTACACATGCTTCAGTTAACTGCAGATCAATCTGAAAGCATACAAGCCAGTTGGAGTAAGAAACCTCTATCTAACAAACAAGATGTCAATACAATACATATTAACGACTCTATCCCATCTAATCTAACACCCAAAAACTCTGATAAAACAGAATCATTCTTTCTTTGACAAATAAAGATAGGTAACGATTCCCCTGCATCAATCGTCCACCCAATAATAAAATAAAGGAGAATATTCAGCACTAACAGTGAACTCTAACAAATTTTTCTTTATATTCAAAGATTTAAAAGAAGAAAAACAACTATCTCAAAACATGATTTAGAACAAACCCATATATTCAGACAAACCCATATATTCAGAGGTAGATAAATAACAAGAGTTAACAAATCCATACTTACAAACACATACATATATATCAAATAACATAAACCCATATATTCAGACAAACCCATATATTCAGAGGTAGATAAATAACAAGGGTTAACAAATCCATACTTACAAACACATACATATATATCAAATAACATGAGATTAACATGTAATTAACAGAGATAGATAAATAACATAAATTAATACCCATCTCGAGTCATCATCATCATGACATGTAATTAACTGATTGTTAGAAATCCAAATTTGAAAGCCCATAATACCCATCTATACTCAATACCTATTTAAAAAATAAATAAATAAAAAGAAGATCGTAGTAGAAGGGAGTCTAGAAAAAACTCACCAATAAATTGTAGCAAAACTTTTCAGAAGGCATTGAGATAGGAATCAGAGGACAAGGAAGACCAAGAGGCTGCAATACCAAGGCAATTTATATAGGGGAAAATAAATAAATAAATAAATAATAAAAACTCAAAAGTACAAAACCACAAAAACGGTAACAAAAATCACCATCTAAATCCAAAAAAATTCACCATTTTTCCATATTGGGGCTGCTTAGAAGGAAAAAAATTAAAATAAAAAAGAAAGTAAACCGTTATTATTGGATATTGTTTGTCTTTTGTTATATCGAAACAGAACAAGAAAGAAGAAACTTTTGTCAGAAACTCGAGATAGTCACCGTTGGTCCAAGTTTTTTACTGTGAAAGTGCTTCAAAATCATCATGTAGACATATTCACATGTAATTTTTGAACTACCAGAGAGAAATAAAAATAAAATTTCAAACTCACATCGATTATATAACCAAAAATAGACATGAACAGTACTTTAATAAACATGTATCAAAATACTTGAAACCAAAGCAGAAAAATAAGTAGATATATATGAATCTGAACTTACTTATTTCCAGAGCATGGAGATCATTAAAATTCTAATAATCTGTGTTAATACGAATATGAATCCATTATCACCTAACAAAGGCGCACAACCAGAGAGCTGCCACCTCCTCAAAAAGGCGGGAAAAACGAGACCATCGCGACCTGGACAACGAACGCTCCATCGCTGTAAAACCACACTTGTGTAGACAAATCTAGAGAGAGAGAGTTGTTTGGAATTGAAATTGAAATTGAAATTAGAATGAAATGATATGGAAATTCACTCGACATGAAAGAAAGAAGGGGGGGTTTAAAACTTTGAAAAGGTTTTGAAGGGGAGTTTTGGGAACCGGGTGAAACGGTGGAGAGGGGACAGTGGTATAGTGAGAGTAGGTGAGTTGGGGAGGGGTTTGGTGACCGGATGAATCGGTGGACCCGTGGACGAATTAAACTGGATTGGGATGTTCTAGTGGTGTCCGCCAATTGGAGCCTTTGATGGAGCGTACCGCCGGATATCGGGCAATGGCCTTTTTCGTTAATTTAGGTTTCTTTGGTGAAATTTACTCGGTTAAATTATACTAATCTCTTCTCAAATTTAAAATATCTATAGTAGAGGATTAAATTGATTTAATGAAATTTTTTTCTATATTAAAATAAAAAAGTTATTATATACAGCACAAGTAAGTTTTGATTATAAGATTTTAGGTTTCATTAACATATTTATCACTTGGGCCTCTTTAAGAAAATGGGTTAAAAATTACCTCCTAACATTTAATCCATTTTAAATCACATCATCTCTCATAATTTTTATACGCTTTTTAAAAAGAAATTCACAAGGCCAATTTTTAATCATTTTCTCAAAACAATTCTTAAGCAATATACATATTATGATATTAAATTATTTATTATTTATTTTTATTATTAGTTATTTAAATTATAAACGCATTGTGTGTGCCCGCTAGTATATATATATATATATATATTTATTTATTTAGATAGAGTTTGATAAAATTAAAAATTAAATATTAAATATTAAACAATAAATGGTAAGTTATAAATGCACCATTTAAAATTTGTTTAAAATATAAATTTCTCCTTATGACTTGAAAAATTATAAATATTCTATTGTTACAATTTTTTATTTAACAGAATTAACTAAAAAAAATAAAATTTCTAAATGCTCTCATATATAATAATAATAATAAAATTACCTGAATTATTAATTGAAATAAATTTCTAACATTATTAAAAACTGTTAATTGACTTGATAATTTATAAAAGATAAAATCCCAAAAGGGAATTCTTCCCATAGCTATTTATTATGAAATTAAAAATTTTAAAACATAAGATATAATTTCTAAAATTATATAGGACAATTTATATTTTAAATAAATTCCAAAAGATATGTTTTCGTAATTTATCTTTAGGATAACTACAGTACTAGTGTTGGAATGAAAACATAATATCTATATGTATAGGTAAAATAAAATATATATTTTAGGATAAACTTTATATGGAAAAAAATATCTAATAATAGTGGAGATGCTTTAAATCTGAGAGAGAAAGTGCGCATTAATGCACATGATATGGTTCTTGTACTTTCATGTTTTTTTTTATTAAATTATAAATATATTTCTTGATATTTATTTAAAATATAGATTATCTCTTACAAGTTTAAAATTTATAAATATTTTTTGTCAAAATTTTTTATTTAACAGAATTAATAGAAAAAATATAATTCTTAACTACTCTCCTATAAAGGTATAAAATTACTTGAATTTTTAATTGAAATATATTTTTAACATTATAAAAAAAATATTAATTGAGTTGATGATTTACATTATATTTTTCTTATACTATTGTCTTATATTTTTTTTTGTATTTCATAGTATTTATTGAATTTTTTAAAAAATTTCTTCGCAAATATTATAGGTATGTTTTTTTAAAATATTCTATTTCATAGTATATTTTTTAAAATTTTCCTTGTTTTCAGTACATCTAGATTATATGCATTTAAAAAAAAAAATAAAAATGACCAAAATATTCAAAACATTCACTAAAAAAAAATACAAATTAAAAACTCAAAATCTGATTTTAAAAATTAGATAACCAAACGGACATAATTTCCTAATTAAATTTATCATTTTTCATAATTTCGTAATCAAACATTATATTCATTAGAATAGTCATTTTTAGACATTTATCTCATAACAAAATAAATATAAAATATACATCCTTTTTAGTCAAATAATTCAAGATTATTTATCCTGAAACTAACAATCCGTTACATTTTAATTCTCCAGCCCATCATAACAAATATGGCCTAAGAGTAATTAAGTCCTTTTAGGAGGTGTAGCTTTTACCCAAATTACTTCATCTTTCAAACAAAAGTCCTATTTTGTTTAGATTTTTTTACCCTTCTTGACTAATTAAATTTTATAAAAAAATATTTTTTTATTTTTACATAAAAATATTAACGCTCCGTTATATATTCTGATGGAAAATATTTGTTATGAAAAACGTTTTTTAAAAAATATTTTCTAAGAAAAATATTTTTCTATGTTTAGTGATAGTGATAATAGAATGAAGGTAGAGATAGAGGTGGTGGCGATGGTGGCCCAGATGGCAACGGTGATAGTGGGGGTGGCCATGGTGATGGTGGTGTGGTAGTGGAGGTGAAAGTGGTCGTGTAGTGATATTAGTAAAATTTTAGTTTGAAAAACATTTTCTACCTTTTAAAAGTGAAAAATATTTTCTACCTAAATAAGTTTATTTTTTATTGATCATAAAAAATATTTTCTATTAACTTTTATTTTTTATTGTATCAAATATTAAAAAATACAGAAAATATTTTCACCGAAACCAACGGAGCATAACAATGAAAAAAACAATCAAAGATCTGCTCAATTTTCTCACTAACAAATTAATATTTTTAACGTTAGGTCAAGTTTGGGAATACTAAATAGTGCACTTTTTGACTTTTATTGTATTATGTGTAAAAAAAGTAGAGAGGAGATGTTGATTGATGTGATCCAAAAAAAATAAAAAATGAAATAAGTGCACTTATTTTGTTTAGTCAAACTTGACAACAATTTTATTCTAAAAGCAAAACATTACTGTCAAACCAGCGTTAAGTGGACAGACAAATCTTGCTTGACTGGGCAAATTCATGAATGCAACATGACACGAGCTTAGCCATAGAAGGCATTGTGACCTAACTATGGTGGTAAATGCATATGGTGCTGTGTAAAACTTTGTTATTTTAGAAATTTGTCACAAATATTGTTTGATGTTTTCATTTTAAAAATATATCTAGTATTTAGGCCTTGTTTGGAAAGACTAAATAAGTGTACTTTTTATCTTTTTGAACAAAAAAATTGAGGTTGAAAATATGGATGTTTAGGTTAATTTTTTGACTTTTTATGAAAAAATGTGTAATAAAAAATTGTAAAAATTGATTTTTAGAGAAAAATTTGAATTGGGAGTTGTGCAGCCATAATTGTTGACTTTTGGTGAATAGTGTTAACTTTTTGACTTTTTGAATTATTTGAGAGTACCCAAACTTGACCTTAGTATGACTTCAATTCACAAACTATGACATAAAACTAAGAAGCAGGTGACAGAGTGGGGTGAGGTTAGGCTAGTTGATATGAGAGGAGATCGCAAGGCTGGGCCGGGTGAGAGAAGTTGGGAGTGGTAAGAGTGGGTGGTGAGATGGATGAGTAGAAGGAAAATGAGAAGGGGTGTCGGAAGAGGTGGCTGGTGGCGCCAAGCAGTCGTGGGAACTTAGTTGGGTCTCTTTAAGATTTATTAGGGTTAGGGTTACATTATTAATTTTTTTTTTTAAGAATAGGACCAAGGTTACATTTTTGAGAAAAAAATAATTCAGTGCGTTTGGTTTGAGTTTTTTAGATTAAGTTGTTTAAAAACGTTTTTTTATTTTTGTGTTTTTTTGTTTTTAGTGAATATTTTTAAAATTTTAAACATTTTTTTTTTTTATGTTTTTAGATACACCTTACTTAAATGTATCTAAAAAGTAAAAAATTTGTGAAAAAATATTTTAAAAAATTAATAAATACATAAAAATATTAAAAAATGTACTGAATTCTCGTTTTTTTTATTATATATTTTTGGTATTTAGTGAATTTTTAAAAGATTTTTTCACAAATTTTTTACTTTTTAGGTATATTTATGTTAGGTATGTCTAAAAATTAAAAAAAAAATTGCGTAAAATATTTTTAAAAATTCAATAAAAACAAAAAAAACACAAAAAATAAAGAAGTATAATTTTCTAAAAAGTATTTTTGAAAAACTCTAACCAAGCAAATAGAATATATTTGTACTTTTATGTTGAATTTTAATTATAACTTTTTTCTATGCCAACTCAAAATTTGTCAAGTTTGATAGAATTTTTAACAATAAGAGGTAAAATGCAAAATGACCAACCCATATAGAGGGCATTTGATACTTTCATTTGGCATTGGATTTTTGAACTAAAAAAGCATAAAAGACATAGGCTAAATAAGGTGATAAAACAAACACTACAAGAAAATGGGGTATAAAACTTTTTGCGACGGTAAAAAATGTCGTCTAAAAAAATCAGAGTATTTGCGACGGTAAAAAATACCGTCTCAAAAAACAGAGTATTTGCGACGGTAAAAAATACCGTCTCAAAAAATCAGAGTATTTGCGACGGCAGAAAATCCCGTCGCAAATACTCTCCTTTTTTGAGACGGTATTTTTAATCCCAACTAAACTACAATTATATTACTTTTTCTCTTGCAAAAGTCAAAAAAAATCCAAAAAGACAAGCCAAATCAACTTTTTAATCCCAACTCAAAAAAGCCAACTAAAAAAGTCTTAACCAAACGATGACTAAATCACCATTGAAAATGGTCTATGTCAATATTGGAAAAAGATTGAGATTCCTAAAACGTCTTTCTTAATTTATTTACAATGATATGACAGATTACATGTCAAATGAGAGATTGGGGGTTTCTCTCCCAAGATAATCTAACAACTGATTAGTTTTTTCATAAAAAAAATAAAATAAAATAATTTGTCACAAACTCAACCATGTGAGATTAAACTTCCTTATTTGTCATTGTAGGTGAATTTTGGGTGTCGTTTGGCAATTGGGTTAGGTTGGCTTTTTTGTAATGCCCCAAAATAAATAACAATTGCCTATCTCATAATATTCCATACAATTGATTAATAACATCATATTTTATAATCCTTTTATAATCTTGATCATACAAAAGATGACATATGCAGGTATACATTCATAAATCTTATGTTCTAAATCTAGAAAATATGGCACGGATACATGAATTGAAATAAAAGTACAATTAAGTAATTATATGTCCTAATGGCTATATCTTTTGTTACGACCCGAACTCGTTCCTAGAGGTTTAAGTTGTGACTGGCTAGTAATCCCAGATTACCTTTGGCCTCAAAGACAAAATAACCATAATATAATAACGGAGCACTGTGGAAACAATATTAAAACATAGATGTGTCCATTGAGCAGTGCATACATGTAATTTTTACAAGTAATTAAAACTTCAACATTCTTTCATAGATATGAACACATAGTTACATCATAACATCGTAGACACTTACACAAAAGATCATACATAATAAGTGTTCAAATATAAAAAAGAAAATAAAATAAAATAATTTAAAACAACAAGGTTGACACAACTTGGCTCAACATGAGTCCAAGATCGCCTCATTACGGAGGCACTCCAAAGCGGCTTTATAGTAATACAAAATCATATCATATATGTTCCGAAGTAAAGCATACACAAGTACTTATTGTACCAAAGTTCATAAATCATATTCATATATGGTACATTCAATAGTGCAAAGCAAAGGGTCCGAAGGCATAACAAAGGAACTACATGGGTCTAACAAAGAGACCATATAGGTCAAGCAAAGAGACCACCTGGGTCAACATTAGAGATCTCTATGCACATATAACAAAGGGCTACGGTATTATTTCCCCTCAAATGAAGGCCTTATAACAAAAGGTCAACATCAGAGATCTCTGTTCACCCGACATCTTGTGACGGTCGATATGAGTTTCCCTGTCCCTTGCTATGCTGTAGGACAACTGGGACTGTCTTCTGTCCTCCTTTCTGAGCATCAGTTTTGGCTGCTGTTGCCAACGTGTCTTGCAACGCGAACGATGGTTGCATCACGTTGTTTTTCATCATGAAGTTGACTACTATCTGCAGGTCTGTCAACTTGTTTGTCATATCCTTCATCTTCTTATCTCGTCTTAGGCCCCTATCCTTCCATACCTGGAGATCGCTTTCATTGTAGTATTCATCTCTGTCTCCCTTTCTTGGGCCGTTATGCCCCTTGTCGACATCATTCGCCCTAAGATTCGATTCTTGCACTCATTCGTTACCGTTCTCTCCTCTAGCGTTAGGATCCGCATGTTCCTCTTCCTCACTGTGGATGTTGTCTCCAATTCTCTCATCTTGTCCGTTGTTGGCCATATATCCTACTAAGTTCCCACAGACGGCACCAAATTATGGGTGTTAATTTTTGACCACACAACCAAATAAGGAATTTAACTGGAGAGCATCGGCAGAATAGATTGAGCCAACTACCTACCAACAAGAAGGTAAGAATACCGCGGTGGTTTGTCCACCCGAGGGTACTCTGACGATCAAGTCAATAAATCTTATCTCTCACAAATATCAAATAAGTACTTAAACTCACCAATCAAAAACTTACCTCAGACCCACGAGGGTATCTCACTTTTATAATTAGCATTGACCTAGTCCCTTAGAACTCTCACTTCGTTGGACTCAAGCTTAATGCTCATCTTGGACTCTCAGCTAGATAGGGATAAAATCCTCATGAGCCTTATCCTTATCTAGACTAGGAGCCTCTTCTATTCTAAGACTCTCGTCCTTTATCTGAATATCTTAAGATTCTGTCATTATCGCAGAACATCTCAGTAATGCAGTGATCACCTTGGCAACATGACTCATCCATGTGGCACCTTTAGCCGTCATCTCGGGGTTATTCTAGCCACATGGCGTCATTCATAAAATACTTCCCGACAATATCACTTGCATATCATTGGATTTATAAAATGGGTCTAAAAAGTGAATTTATATATCATTTTCCTTAATTTAATGAGGAAGTAAAATGAATACATGAATCCTACCCAATCTTCTCATTATATAGAATAGTGATTTCCTATTTAGTACCAAATTTTCATCCTTTAAAGGCTAAATCTATAAATAAATAGTAAAAAATTGACAAATCTTGTAATTAATTCCTTTAATATTTTTGCCTAAATTTACTAGCATTATGTTTTCAAATATGTTGTGATCAAAACTGGAAATAAATAATTGGAAAAATTACAAAAAAAAAAAAAAATAACAACAACCTAGGATTTGAACTTTATAACAAAATAAATTTTGAGTTTTTAGTTTTATTAATTTAAATCCTAATCTTTTAATTTATTTTCAATCTAAATCATATGCATATTTTGTTAAGTAAAATTGTCTGAAAAAGTATATTTTAATCATTAAACTCAATGTAGATGCACAAAAAACGTCTAAAATTCTTGCTTCCATTAAGTTTAATGACTAAAATACATTTTTTTGAATTTTTTTTTTTAACAAAAATAGGCAATAGTTTAGATTGAAAACAAACCAAAAAATTAGAATTTAAATTGACAAAATTAAAAATTTAGAATTTATTTTGTTATAAGGCTCAAACCTTGAATTTATTTATTTATTTTTCCATAAATAATTTATATAATTTTTAATTTTTCTTTTATACACATATTTAATCTATCTAAATGATTAAACCATTAATTGCTTTCTTTGGGTTATACTTTTTCTTAACGCATCCATATTTGTACTATTTTTCAGACGACGATAGCTCATAAATGTTAATACATAATATTATTTTGTCTTAATGTAAAATATTTTTCAAACAAATAAGCATCTAATCTCAAAAAGAGATGTCCCGTGATTTATTAGAATATAACGGTGCAAATGAAATAAGTTATTAATAAATAATTCAAACTTTACTTAATGACAAGATTATTCATGTTTATCTTTTAAATGAATCTAGTGTGAGCATTTCCTCAAATATTTTTCTTTTGTAAACAAGTCGAACTTAATTGGTGTCATTCTTGACTTTTTCTGCATTCATAAACGCTAGTACATCAATTCTACTAATTATTTTCTTTTACATGCAAAATAAATAAATAAAAGTTCATTTATATAATGCAAATACAATATCCATGAAATTAACAAAATACAACAAAAGCAACCATTTGTGAAAAAAAATAAAAATAAAATTACAACTACTTAAAAATCTCATCTATCTTTAACGATTATAAGTATGTCAATCCCAAGGAAATGTACTTCGAAATTGAAATACAAACAAATAAAATGCTGAAATTGAAGGTACAAGAAATGTAATACTATGTCTATGATTATTCTTCCTGGAAATGAAAAATAACAATAAAGGAAATGAAGTGTTGGGGTTAATGATTTGTCTGAAGCTTTCTCTCTTCATTCATTACTATTTATAGGCTTCCTAACACTACTAGCAATTGTTGAAGGGCCTGCAACTGCCTCACTTCTGGTTGAGCTTCACATTTGTCTCCCTCCGAATTTGAATTTGGCTCTCAACCATTCGGGTATCAACTATCAACTTTTCCTTGCCACCATAGCTCCTTATGCTCGATTATCATGTTTCGTGTATTTTCCATTGTGGACAGCTATGTGTCCAACTCTCATGGGAAGGTTCGAATATGGTGTGAAAAATCTAGAAACCTCCTAGATGTTGATTTGTGATTATGTATCAATTTTAAGCAGAATATAAAAATCCCAATCAAACAATCAAGAGAAAGAGACACAAAGATTTTACGTGGAAAAACCACAATTGGACACCTTCCAATTGTGATCAAAAAACCACGGGCCACAGCCACCAGAACAATCCACTAAGAAGATATAAAGGAATTACACAGGTATCACTCTCAATTATCTAGCGAATCCACAACGCCTAATTGAACCAACCTCTATGTGCCTCTTCCAACCCCATCTTCACCACGGAATTGTCTTCGATGAGCCACTCGATTCCACCATCAAGCTTGCAGAATTCTTGAGAACCCACAACTGAAGCACAACTCGCTCTTTTGTGTAACAAACAAAACTTTTGATGTAGCCTTTTCAGATCATGAGTTGAATACTCAATAAGACATCAAAGAAAAATAAAATATCCCCAGATATAAACCTTTAAGAACCAAAAAGAAAATCTGGAGGAATAATTAATCAGTAGTCTAGTTTTGGGAGAAAACCAACTACTTATAAAGAACCAAAATACTCCTTGTCTTGGAAGAAAACCAACTCCTCGTAGAAGTCCAAAAGAAATCCTGTTTCAGAAGAAAACCAACTCTTTGAAAAAAAAATCCGGATTCTGAGGCTCGCTCGAGCGAGGCTTTCCTGGCTCGAGCGAGGAGAGTAAATTTCGTGATTTCTACTAGTGCCTTCGCTCGAGCGACGGATCCTTGGCTCGAGCGACCAATCACTGCTTTCAGGTTTTTGTATGGACGCAATCCTTGGCTCGAGCGAGCATTCCTTGGATCGAGCGAGAAAGTCTTCGCTCGAGCGAGCACTCCTTGGCTCGAGCGAGCAACAGCTGACATGCAATTTTGAATGCATTTTTGAATTTTGTTACCATGAAATGACCGGCAAACCGATTTCGTAATAATCAGCGAAGTGGCAATCTTGAAAGCATTAACATCACAAACTTCTCTGCATGGCTCGATTCGGATTTGGATTCGCATCTAATAAACTCAAGGCCTCACTGAAATAAAAGTGTGAAAAAAAAATACATCTGAAAGGAGTTTTGTCAAACGGGGTTGCCAACAATAAAAACCTAACATGGTGCCAACACATGTTAATATGGTACTTGTGTGAAGGTCGCGTGCCACGCGACCTCATGCCTAGTACATCAATTTTTAATTTTGTTTGTTTGGTTACCTTATTAATTTGAATTGTTAAAAATATTCTTAGAAGTTTTGTTTTTTTTTTTATAGGAGGAACTTTGTAAAAGTTGAAATAGGTGTAGGGAAATTTTATTTAAAATGAATTGCAATATTTGACTTCTCATGCTTTATGTTAATATTGATTACATATTTTACGTGCAAATTATTTTATTAATGAAGTTTGAAACAAGATTGTGGCATAGATATGTGCAGTGATTGAGAAGTTAACACTTGGGTTTTGAAATTTTAATCCTAATTTATATATTTGAACATAATGTTTAATTTATTTATTTTTTTTGGAGCAAATGAAAAATGTTTAGAATTTTGATTAATATTAAAATTATGAATTAAATACATTTCAATGCTAATAATGAAAAGTAGGAGTCAAATATTTTTAAGTATAACTGCTTAATTATAAAGTTACATATGAAGGATGAATCTTAATCATAATTGAAAAGAAGAAGAAGAAGAAGAAGAAGAAGAAGAAAAGAGTTATAACCAACCACTACAAAAGGTATAATCAAAATATTTTAACCAATATCACCACGAATCATAATTAATAGGACAATCAGTTGTAACTAAGTAATAACTAACACAATAATAATATGTTAAAACCAAATATCACAAACATTATAATCAGAGCATATGGTATTATATGATACAGAATTTTGAAGAAAAGTTATGAAATTTCCTACTAGTTATATGATGAAATTTTGAAGATGCAAAAAAAAAAAAAAAAAAGAAAAGACGTTAATGATATTGTATGATGTAGTCTATTTCAGAGAGATCATTTATAAGAAGTGAATGCCATTGCGAGTAGATTTGAAAGGATATTGTTCTATATAGTAAATAGTTAATAATAAAATATTTAGTAACTGTAAAGATTCATAGTTACTTATCAAAAGTGTTAATTATATGGTTTAATTTTGATGATATTTAAAATATTACTTGACAAAGTCTGATTTTTTTAATATACATATTGTACATTATTTGACCCAAAATATTATTTGTTTAAAATATATATTGTATGATATATTTGTTATAAATATTTTTTAATAGAAGTTACTATGCTATATTTGATTTTACGAAAATATTTTGGAAACTTTACTATTCATATGTTGAAAAATCCGATTGGTCACTATTCATCTTTTGACAAATTTGATATTGATTGGTTATCTTCTTTTGACAAAATTGATATACCCACATGGGTGGTGGGTCATTTTTTACTAAAGTGTATTTAAAATTTTTACAAAAATTTTAAAAGGAGTATATATTTTCAGATATTATATAAATATTATTTAAAGAGATTTTACTATGTATACAAATATTTTAATAGAAAAGTTACTATACAGTCACTGTGCATTTTTGTTATTTACAGGAGAAGTTTGAAAAATTTTGTTGTTACTATTCATCAACAACGACCTGACTATATTTTTCAAACACGTGTGGTGTACGTATCTATTCTGCGTGAAGGAAAAAGTCAAAGGAGGAGCGTCTTGCGCTCCATCACCTTGGGATCCGAAGGAACGTCTGCCTCTCAACGGTTATATTTTTGGGTATATATGGAAGTGTTTTGTGTGGAGAAAAATGAAGAACTTGAAAAGAAAAAAATCTGTGTACTCTCAAATTTTGATTGTATTTTTTTCTCTTTACTCTTTCACTTTTAGATCTAAGTATTGTTTTGATCTTACACTTTCATATCTACTCTTTGTGAGAGAATTATTGTAAAAGATGGTTGAAATACCTCTTATCTCTATTGATTATTTTGTGAGAGGATTTTGTAAGGGTGAGGCATTTATTGTTGAGTGAGGCTCAACAAATAAGCGTAATATAATGATTCTGGTTTAGACCTGACTCGTTTATTGTTTTGGATCCGGGATTATGTGTCTTGACGGTTGTTCATGTCCTTGTGCATCTTATTCCTTATTGAATTGGGTTGTGTGAATATTGTGGTTGCGTTTGAAACAGGTTGAGAGTTCGTTTTTTTAATTTTCAAATGAGTCTTTGCCAAGAATTTTGCTTGTTTGCTTGAGGGAAACTTTTTGCACTCAAGCGGTCTTTTATAGTTTGCAAAATTATTGAGAGTTTGATATCTACGCTCAAGCGACACTTCTTGTGATCGGGTCAACTTTTATAGGTTTGAACTACTAGGAGGGGTGCATTGGGTGTTCGAGCGACCATTCTTGCGCTCGAGCAGTATCTTCGTTTGTGTTTGGTCGCTTGAGCAACCATTCCTGCACTCGAACGGTTAAACGTTCTAAAACCTAGATCTCTTTTATGTCTCTCTAGAAACCATCTTTAAAACCTCAAATACACCTTGATCCGTTGATTTCTACACCATTGTCCTATGGGAAAAATGATAGAGCTTGCCTAGAGTTTCCTTTTAATCGGAGCAAAGTTAATTTTCGGCTTCGCCAAAGTTTTCTCTCTATTTCCCTTGTCTTCTAGCTTTGAGGTAGGAATTTCTCCATACTTTGTATGGTTTTTAACTTAGTTATTTTTCTTTTTAAAGGAATCATGGGATTTGGGGATTTTTTTAAACAAATTTAGGGTTTTGGTTTAAAAATCAAAAGAGGGGTTTTCAAATGGTTTTCTTGGAAATGATTGCGGGAGTGTATTTATGGTTGAATTATAATGAAATGATAATTTTTTATCTTTGAAATTGATTTATAAAGAAAATGGGGTTTGCCCTAATTTTGGATATTGGAAAATGATATTGGTTATTGTGGAATTGAAATGATAATGATGATGATGGTCGAGTTGAATATGCATTATCACTCATATCTTGGAATTTTGAAAAGTATATCTTTGTTGGAATTATCTACCTGTTTAGAGATATCTGTTTTAGGCTATTGGTGGATGATAGTTATGATTGTTGTAGAAATTGCATGAGAATTATGAAAATTGAAACTAATTTCTCACCCATTTGCATTGAGCATTGTTGAAAAATGGGTGAATACATTAGTGAATCTGGGTAGGGGATGTGGTTACGGTATTATTGTTGGCATGTGTGTCCTTGATGAAAGTCCAAAAACTTGCGCAGTTAGATGCCTAGCCCTCCGGTTAGTACCGATAATAGCAATTGGTAGTGCTTGTATAGCCTACTTGTAGACACGTACTTAGAGATTTCTAGTGTTTTATCCATCGCCTTGTTTTTGGTTGTAAAGGAAATATTTTCATGAATTATGATATAAACCTGGCATTGCATGGTATGGAAAGAGATATAAATGTTTTGGCCCGAGCATTGCATATGCATTCAACTAATAGCTTTTTAAGATTCATACACTGTGCTAAAGTATCTCTGCTGGGCTTTGGCTCACCTTATGTGGAAAACCAATTTCAGGTACTAATGATATGCCTCCGCCAAGGCAGTAGCTCAGAAAGACTTGGAGCCAAAAGCTTCTTTTTTGTTATTATTGTATTTATTTTGTACAAGCCTAGGGATTTATATATATTGAGTTTAAACTCACTTTTGTTGTAACCAAGCATCGTCTTGGAAAGCTATAGCCATTATGGCATTAATTTATCTGTTTTGACTTTTATTTCATATGTTTTGTTTATGACACATACTATAGATTCAAGGTTAGGGTTTATCAATGTATAATTGCATGTGACATCTTTTGTGAAAATTGAATCATATGAATGTAAAGATATCATATTCAGAATTGGGTTGTTATTTAATTAATAGCATGGGATGAATTATGTTACAACTTGGTATAAGAGCTACCGAATTTGAATACTTTGGGATCGTGGGATGTGGTTTTTACCACAGTGGGTTATCTCGCTAGTTTTTGTTAGAAGTAAACCTGGTATGCTATGTGATAACATGCTTATGTGACTAAGTGGGTATGAGATTTAATTTTTAAGACATTGATTGGGTCTACGAGTTTCTAGAAATCCTGTTAGAAGAGCACTTGATTACTGTTATTTCTAACTGAAACTTTGGCAACGTTGCGGGATGATCATTATCTAGAAAGGAAATTTGTATGTATTTATGTGACTACGTGCTTATGTGGAGTGAATTAATTGTTGTCCACTGCATTAGGATGCGAGTGAGTTAGCTTTGATACATTTGTAAATGTGCTAATCTCTTGTGTTACCTTCATTAAGATGTTAGGACGTGAACGTGGACGTGGACATGGTGGTGGTAGGTGTGGCAGGCCTAGACGATATGAGGTGCTGTTATCGGATGATATTTTGACACAGGAGGAAGTGGTTGGTCAGTTGGCCATGGGTGCTTTGGCTCGTGAAATGGCTGAAGCCTTGTGGGAATCCATGGACATTTTTAGAGCTGAAAATCAAGTCTAGGCCCATATTACTGAGACAGGGCTGTCTTTTCTAAAGAGGGAGTTCTTCTAGTCTAATCCGAATAAGTTTTTGGGAGATCTGAAGGAGCCATTGAAGGTAGATAGGTGGCTAAAGCAAATGGTGAAGACGTTCGAGACGCTTAGCATCGAGGACGATGGGCTGAGAGTGATCGTGGCATCTTTCCAACCGAAGGGAGATGCGGGTCAGTGGTGGAAGTATGTGCGTAAGCGCATTGAAGTAACTTGGGAGGACTTTGTCAATGCTTTCCAGTACAAGTTTTTTTCCTTCCACTGCTAGAGAGGAATTGAGAGGGCAGTTTTTGAAGCACAAGCAACTTAACACGCTGGTGGCCGAGTTTGAGGCTACCTTTACTAGTTTGTCGAGGTTTGCACTGGAACTTATGGCAACAGAGAAATGCCGTTGCATTGAGTTCGAGAAGAGGTTGAAGATCAGACTTCTTTTCAAAGTGGCTGGGTCCATTATTAGGGACTACGGACACCTTATGGAGGCAACGACTCATCTTGAGACCGTGGTTTAGTCGAAGGAGGATCGAATGAGGGGCTCTAGGCAGAAGAGTCAAGAGGTTCAAGGAGGAACTTGGGATAGCAAGAGGCAGAGGGGTTCCACCCCACAGTAATTCCAAGGAGCACAGTCTAGATCCACTTTTCATGTACCTAGTTCGGGGTCAGAGAGAGGTGGTTAGGATGGGATCACTTATTTCAAGTGTGGTTAGCTGGGCCACAAGTCTTTAGTTTGCCCGTAGAGAGGAGGAGGGCAACAATCTACACCGTCTCGGGTTCATCCTCAAAGCTAGAGTCAGGGGAGAGGACAACCACCTACCTGTTATCAGTATGGGCAGTCGGGGCACGTAAGGAGGTTTTTCTCTCAGTTGGGTGGCACATTGTGGACTCGACTTTCTTCGCGCCTTCCTTTTGGAGAGCTTGAATTGGTCCTACTATTCGAACTCCTGTCACAGTTCTGAATCTAATCTCACAAAGTGCAATGTGAGACTGATAAACACCAAAGAGTACCAATCCGGCAAATTGTTTTGGAAAATTGATTTTAAATCAAAAAGCGCCAAAAATGGACTGCTTTGCCAGATTACAGAGTTGCCATCTAAATATTTTGTTTTTGGGAAATTTAGGAAACCCTGACTCGTGCCAGAGGGCATGTATCCATCATCACCAAAGTTGTCTCGGCTCGGGAACTTGGGTACAAGAGAGGAAGGTCCTGAAATGAGCACCCCCGCTCACCTGATCAAAGATCAGCCTCTACTAACCATGATATGTTGTTTTATAAAACTCATGTGTTCTTATCCGGTTATTAATCTGACTTTACTATGTGACGCACACAAGCAAGTATAGACTAAATCGCAAGACTTGGAACAAATCAACTCATGTTTGTTTCGAAAATGGTTTGAAAGTGCCACCCTCAAGTGGGCTTAAAACATGATTTACCACTTCGCAAAGTGGGCTTAAAACTCACATTTGTCGAATTGTTCCAATTCAAGTAACAAAGCATTCACCCACAGGCATTCATGCAGTTTAGCATATAAGCAAATAGCCTCATGGCAAGCATGCGAAACATGGCAATACTCACACTCATGCAAGTATGCTAAAGCGTAAAACTTACAGTGTACTCCAAGCCAAAACAAAAGTTAGTTAGAAATATGCATGATCCTAACTATGTTAGCAATGTCTAATGTAACACATGCAATAATGCAATTAAATAGGCTCGGCTATCTAAGATGGCATATGAATGCAACAATTTGATAACATGCTTTGAAATACGTATTCAAATAAATGTATTGAAATAATGATGCAGTTTGAATGATGCGCCAAGCCTTGGTGCATGCAAGACAAATGAATGATACAAACATGCAAGCATAAGGTATGTTAATCAAAACATGTCCCTAATCTAACCATCGAAAGCGGTTAAGTAAAAGGGAGAAAGATGTGGGGTTGGAAGACATGCACAGACGCACGCACGCATGCACGCTTATTACAACATTACGCCCTCGCGAAGGAGGGTCCGAATGAATAAGCTAAGCTACTCTAAGCTAAGTTAATTATTACAAACCAACTAATTAACTATTCTAGCTAATTAATTACAACTGTGGTGAAAGGGTTTGGAAATACTCCTTAGATCCTGAAAGACGCCAATGATCCTCAGTTAGTCACCTGAAAAGATACGAACACTCCGGTCGGGGGTGCCGGAATTAGCACTCCGACGGGCAAGTCAGTTCCTCTGCTCAAGAGAGCTTGTTTACTAAGTTTTCAGAAGTGATTCTTACGTACCTTTACAAATCTGAAGCTCTTGTATTTATATCCATTCTCTGGGCCTCGGGGCCTGGGCCTACTTTTGCAATCATTATCTTTTCCTATATTCGGCTCTAGGGAGGGATCCAAATACGGCCTATCTATCCTATTCGGCCCCGTATTCCTGCGGGGTATATGCCGGCTAGCGTCAAGCTTCTGAAATATACCTCCCTTATCCTCACCTGATTATTCGGCGTCCTAGTTGAGCAGAATGGAGCCGTTCAGTCACCGGCTCACCAGGTATTCGAGATTTTGTTCCTCTATTTATTCGGCTCCCACAACAACAATTGAAATAAATTAACTAACTATTCTAAGCTAGCTAAAATATTACAAACCAAATTAAACTTATTAATTACAACACTTAACTAATTAATTAAATTACAAAACCATGCTAACTAAACATGTAAAGCACTAACTACATTGCCTCAGCTTTGCTTTGGAAAGTTGAATATGCATGTACTCGGTTTTCACCCGAAAAGCCCACCGGTTTGCTCTTGAGAGGCTCTGTTTATAGGGTTGAACTTACTCTAAGAACTTTCTGCTCCAACTTAGCAAATCTTTGTTGAGGATTGCACCAGTGGCCTGCCGGCCATGAGTGCTTACTGCCGGCCAAAGATGTAGCACTGTCGGCCACTGGTGCTCTGTGTTACCAAACTGCAACAGAGCACAGATAGAGGAAAATGGAGGGTTTTCCAAGGATATGTTTGTACTGTGCCCCTCCTTATCATCTCAAAACATCAAAGGAGTGGCACTCTTGGATCCAAAACCACCAATCAAGCATTTTCAATGCATGATGGCCAAAGATCCAAGTTGTACACTTTCAATAAACACCAAAAAACAAGACTCAAAGGACCACCACCCTATCATGCATGATCAAGGGTGATGGAGACAAAGGAGATTGGCTAATTTCATCACTTTGAGTATGAAATGGACCAATCTACCTCATGTTCAATATAACGTCCGATTGAACACATGCAATGCAAACAAAACATACTTATCTTAGTCATGTTTTACTTGTCCAATTCTTGTTTACTCATTTTAACATTACAAGCTATTCTTTAACCGATTAAGTCCAAGGTGAGTGTCCTCTAATGAGAGAGGGGTCAACCAAAGGATGATTTAAGACATGAGAGAGATCATGCCTTTGGTTAGGAGGAACCCTCTAAAGAGAGTTAAAACCATTGAGCACAAGCTCTATCTCAAGCTTAAACACAACCCTAAGGTTAACCAACTCTCAAAACAAATGAAAAGTGAAGAAATGAGGGAGGTTGCAGATATTTCAGTACTGAAATGATATGCAAAATGATGCTACAACATGCAAGCAACTCATGCACTACATTTTTAAAAGCCAAAAACACTAAACTAGTGAAGATCACTACACTATAGGCATGCAATATCAAGCTCAAATGACCAAACCAGCTCAAAATAGAGCTAAAACATACCAAAACAGTGGCTAAAACATGCTGAGATTGAAGCATAAAAGACAAGAAAAACATGCTCACATGTTAGGCTACAAATAAGGCTCAAGGCACAACTCTCAAAAAAGCAATGAAAGAGTGAAACAAGTGAGTGTGTGACAAAGTTATATGCACTAAAATTACATACTAAATGATGCTTCAACATGCAAGCAACACATGCACAACATGTTAGAGGCCTTAAAACACTAAGCTAGTGAAGGGATTGACACTACAACCATGCAAGGCAAGGCTCATATGACCAAGACAGCCCAAAACAGAGTTAAAGTAGGCCAAATCAGAGCCTAAAACATGCTGAGATCAAGTCACAAAAAGGTAGAAAAACATGCTCACATGTTAGGCAATCTACACTTGCAAACAAAACACAAGGAGGGGAGGCCACCCCCTCCTATTTTGGACCTTGAAACATGTTTTCTACCACTAAAATAACTCTGAATTTCAGTGGTAAAAAGGCCCAAAAAGTTTGATTTGAAGGTGATGAGAAATGATGCAAAAAGCTTAACAAGCTAAAGAGTAAAAAGGAGGGACAACCCCCTAACTCACAAAGGCTCAAATCACCACTTTTAGGAGTGAAAAACATAACTTTTTACATGCCAAAACCAGCCTTGAAATGGTGGAAAAAGATGGCAAAACAAGTATGAAAAACAAGTTTAAAAGGGAGAGAGTTATACCCCTTGAAGCACAACACAATTTTAGGCAATAAAACCAAGCAAAATCACCTTCAAGAGCTCCAAGAAGACCTTCTAGAACCTTAGCTCAAAGATAACCAACTTTGGTCAAGGATGTATAGGCAAAGGAGAAGTGTACCTATACTTGTATGCACTTATGCACAAAGGTTCAAGAGAGAGAGAATTGTAGAGAGAGAGGCTCCCAAAATTTTTCTTCCTCAAATGTTCTAACCTTCAAAACCATAGAGAAGACTCTCTATATATAGAAGAATGAGGCTTTAGGTTGAAAATATCTCAACAGGGACAGTTGGAACAGTTGGAAGATAAATATCTGCCAAAATCTGACTTTTTCCATCAATGGCCGGTAGGAGATCACTGATGGCCGACAGAGGTCCATTTCTGGCCGGCAAGGCACACTCTTGGATGGCACATGCCAGCAAAGGCCATTCATGGTCGGCACATAGCCAGCAACCTCCACCTCTGGTTGGCTAGAAAAATCTGCTTTTTGGGTCCAACTTTAACCGGATATATCTCTTTCATCTAGATTCCTTTGCAGGTCATTCTTGAGCCTAAATTGAAGCCCTGGAAGTCTTGTTTTCAATGGTGGCATCCTCATATCAAAATTCCAAGTGCAAAAAGTTATGCTCATTTTAGTGAAGACTGCTCAGTTTTGGTTTGACTGGATTCATGCCTACACTACAAGAAATTACACCTTTGGCGACTACTTTTGGCGACGACGTCAATTTTTCATAGCCAAAAGTATATTTTTGGCGACACAGTGATGAATTTCGTTGGTAAAAGTAGACCTTTACCGACGCAATTTATTGTCGTTGCTAAAAAAGGATAACATTCACTAGGCGCCAAAATTATTGCTTGGCGCCAAAATTTCAAAAATTTTAGCTACGAGGCTTATTTTTTAGCAACACAATGAGCGTTGCTATTGGTGTGCTTACTTTTGGCGACGACATATTGGCGTGGGCAAAGAGTTAAACATTTAGCGACGATAACACTATTCGTTGGTAAAAGTTTTACTAGTGAAACGAGATGATTTAGTGATTTGTGCTTTTATTATAACTTTTGAAATTTTTTTAAATATTCTAGTTGTTGAATTGTAAAATTAAAGTGATCATTGAATTAAATCACAAAATGAACCTATCAAGCGTAAGCACACTCTTAAGTTGAGATGGCTAATTTGAGATAATTTAAACTTTTCCAAAAAATGTGGTTAGATTATCAATTTTAATATGTTTGGTTTTATTTTCAGAAATTAGTTTCAAAAATTTTTTCCTCAAAAATTAAAAAAAAAAAAAATTTGAGTGAAATGTACAAACAAGTGAAAAAAAAAAAAAAATAGTGTCAAAATAAAAATTTCAAACACCAAACACTAAAAAATTATATAAAAATAAAATAAAATTTCACGGCACAATTTCTGTCGTAAATAATATGATAAAAAATAAAATAAAAAATACCAAAGTAATACACGTTGGCACCAACCACCAAAAAAAAAATATATATTAAAAAAATAAATAAATCTATCAAAATACACCTAACTCTTTGGATTTCATAAAGGAAAATAGCAGATAGCACGAGAAGAAAGAGGAGACGAGAGGGAGAGTGGAAGGGAGCAAAATCGAGAAGAGATGGAGAAAAAAGAGGGTTTGAATGAGCAAAACCGCCGGACAAGGGTTTCAATCTCTCTCGATATTGCATTCTCTACCCAATTTTTTCTTTGAATTCGAAGATTTGTATTCCGACTTCGATTAATTAGATGTTTTGTTATTTTTGTGAAGTGAAGGTACACTCTCTGCTTAATATTTTAATGTTGATTTTTGGGATTTTTTTTGAAATGAACGATATGAGTTTTCTGAGGTTTCATATTAGGGCTCGGGTTCTAAGATCTTTCAGCGCATTTTTATTTTCTGATACTTTTTTGAGTTCGAGATTTCTTGATGCTTTGAGACGATTAGTTGTTTTTCAATAGGACACTTGTGCACCTCATTTTTTCTATTGGGTTTATCATTATGTTGGCATTTTGTGAATGATTTGTTAGGTATATGGGGTGAAGATTTAATCTGGAGAGTTTCTGGGTTGAGGAATTGTGATTTTTAAATTTAGGTTTTAATGATTTTAGGACTTGCAATTTGGGTATACCAACACAACAAAAATAAGTGTGAATCATCAAATTACTCCTCAAAAAGATGATTGACTATTGAAATCAATGAAGACCCTATCACTTGATTTGATACTTCACAATTGTTTTTTTGGTTTTTGTTGAAAAAAATATAAATTATGGTTGTGCTGTTAAAATTTTTGTTCGTTTAGAACATGTATGATACGGGAAAGGTATATTGAAATTGAAACAAAATGTGTATTTATATCTGTGTATTTAGAACATGTGTATTTGTTCGTTTTGTGTGATTTTGAACTCAGATTTCTATAAATTGAGTTTTTTTTTTTAGATGATTGAACACAAAACAACTCGCTCTCTGGAGTTTCAAGAATTTTATCTGTGTAAATTGGGTCTTTAGTCACTTTATTACAGTTAAATTATTAAATAAGTTCAATAATATAAATATTGACATGTAGTTTTAAATGTTAACTTCAGAGTATTTTAGAATGAAATTTTATTTTGACCACTCACTTTCTTAATATTAAGTATGAGGTTGTTTCTTTTATATTCTAAGAAATTGCTATTACAATTCTTTGATATGTTACATTCTCTTGTTGTGTGTATTGTGTTTGCCTTTGGGTCTTTGTCTTTGGAAGATGATCGAGGAGGCTTTCAAAACAGAGCTTGCAGGCATTTGCTAGTGCTTGTTGGAGATCTATTCTGCTAGTTGTCATGCTGATTTTCTTCTTCAGAGCTATTTTAGGTGCTGATTTTTGCTGCTGGTTTTTTTCTTGGCTTTGGTTGGTTGCTCACCAACTCTTGATGGCGTGCTAGCAAAGGATTGGATGAGCATATTGGTGCCAACCTAATTGGGATTGGCATGTCCCACTATGATACTTTTTGCACTCATCTCTTTTCCTTTCTTGATGTAATGAGTTCTTTGTTCATCAATAAAAGTTTTATTTTGCCAATCTAAAAAAAAAAAGAAAAAGAAAGGACCTAAAATAGTTAAATATTGTTTTAGTTTGTGAGAAATTGATTTTAGGTTTTTATACTTATAATTGGTCTGTTATAATTTGTAGAATCTATAATAATTTATATTTTAATTTAAAACAGTGGCTAATTACAATTTGGTTGGGTGTAAATGTCTAGCATTGGTCTATACTGTTTGGGTGCTTAACTGGCACTTATTGAAATTACTTGTATTACATATCTTTTGTAAGTTAACATGATGATTGAATAGAACATAAGATAGCATGGCTGTTAATGTCATTCAATGCCTTTTGTTATTGTGATACATTCTTTCCTATAATCAAATAAATGTTGTGACTTTTTTATTCATATACTTATATTGACTATAAAATTATTATCCAATTTATTGCTATTATTCTATATTCTTAATTTTCTGTCCAGGTATATATTCTCCTATTGTTTATTGTCATTCTTATGATAATCTGTGCACTAAATATTATGTTCATTATTCTGTATCATTTATTTCACTTCTAAGCATTGCTGGACCACTTGCACAAATGAAACAAATTAAGGTAATAAGAGTTGCTATTTTCTCTTTTATGTTAACTTCAAATTGCCAATACGTGGTTCATTTGCACATAAGCTTGTATTCGACAAACTTGGCTTTAAAGGGGGCTCTATTTGGTCATTCATCCTTGGCATTTAAGGATGTTCTAAATAGTTCATGAGTGGTGCTGACACATACATATAATAATTATAGTACATGCCAAGGATCAATGATGATTTAACATAACTAAGGGATGATTAAGGGAGTTGGATTATACCAATTTTCCATGTGTTTATATTCACTATTATATGCCTAAATCACTGTATAGAGTAGCAATTGGGATTGCCATAACCACCTTGGCTTAAGTGTTTTTTTTTTGTTTTTTTTTAAAGTCTTTAGTTACTTACTCTCATCTATCATGTATGCTAATGAGTGCAATGGTGTTTTTCAGTTTATTATCGATCATCTATACAGAGGGTTGAGTGATGAGAGCATATATGGAGTGTTATAATACTAATGTTGTTTGTTACTGTACAGGATTAGCTGGATGTGAGATTAGAGAGTTCTCCAAATTGTGGGTTGAGTGTTGTGAGACCATAAACATGTGGGTTTACACTAACACTCTCTTGCATATCTTTATGTGTAATTTCTGCAGGTACAATAGGAAGCATGAGTGTTGTGATGTGTATAGTAGTTGGTTGAGTGAAGTGAGACCACAAATTGAGTGTAGCTTGTCTCATTACCTGCTTTTCTTGATGAGTGTGATGCATATATGTGGGTTGAGTGATGTAGGAATAAATTGTGTTGTGAGCTTTGTTAATGCAGGTTGTGTAAAATCTGACTATGATTCAATACTTTTTGAAGTGCCATTTTTCAGGTCCTGCGATGCTTAATGGTGATGGAGGAAATAGAAGACAAGGAGACCAGGCTACAAACTGCACCAATCTTGTGCTTCCCATCCTGATGGACTATAGTTGCTTTTACTTTTTGTTGTTTTTTGGAATAATGTCTGCTTGTGTTACAGTTACTTTTGATCGTCAATTTGACAGTGTTGTGTTTATTTTGTGTTGCGGCGATGTTCAGCTATATGTTGCTTGTCTTGGAGAGTATGGTTGCTAGGCTATTTGTTGAGCGACTTTGCTACTATCTTTGCTCTGTCACCAAGTGTTCTGCTGCACTTTTCTGTCTTCTTTGAAATACATGATTTTGGATGCTACAGTTGGATGCTACAACTGCTCTGACCCATATAGATGCCTCTATTTGGATTGTTGCAGAATTTGGGTAAGACAAACTGCTGTTTTGGGGTGTGGTCCTTATTTTATTTTAATTTTCTTTGTTTTTCTGTTTGTGTGGTCTTCTCCTATACAGGGTCCCTATTTTATTTATATGGCTCTTGAATAGGTTTTTATTCTTTGTTTTTATATGTCCATGTATAATTCTGTATAGCTGGTTTTAGGGCCTGGGGTATGCCCCTATGAAATATTGTATATTTTCTTGTTTTATTTTATGACTTATTCAACAACCCCCCCTCCCCCAAAAAAAAAAAAAAGAAAAAAGAAAAAAAAAAGAATAACATTCTTGACAGAACGGCGATTATACATCCAAGCATGTTAGATAGTGTTCTGGGTTATTGTTCTTTCTTGTAAAGATTGAGACCCTCTCGGTTGTTTTTTTTTCATTCGACCAACGTAGGCCTCCATGTTGATCCGGTCTAATTTTTGCTCTTAGACTTGTAATACTCTACTCTGACATATGAACAACACCAATTTTATCAAATTTGCAGCTACTTTCATGTACATTTTTCTATTTGAGTGACGAAATGCATAATTTGCTTACATTTGCTTGTTGGGATTTATGCATGTGTAGAAGGATATACTATCTACTCTAAAAAATTGCAATCAGGAATCATGATGCTTTATTGAGTTGACTTGTTATTTTCATAACACACAGTAGTGGACTTCAGGTCTCTCAATATTCCCAGGTGCCTATTATATTTGATACCAGTGGAATTTGGTAAGGTCCTTAGAGTACAATTAAAAAAAAAATTAAAGTCTAATTCATTTAATGGAGTCATGTTTTCTCTTTTGTGTGTGTGTATGTGTGCATCTCTCTGGATGTATGTGTGTAAAAAGTTTTTAAAGGACTTAGTGCTCATGATGTGCTATGCTATATCGACATTTAAAAGTCTTGGGGACTTGATATCTTAGTTTACTCGGGGATATTCCTTTCAAGTTCTTTCTGATGTGGTTTTACAATTTACAGTAAGTGACAATCTACACTAACTTTGGTTTGCCTTCAACGTTTCTGTCTTTGAATTAGATCTCTACAAATTCGCTTCTTATTGGATGTGTTTGGTAGATTAAGTACCTTGTGTCCTTGTCTTTTGAACTTTGTTTTTTGAAGAAAATATAATAACCATATTATGCTTACTTTTGCCAGTAGACTATTCATTGTTGGGTTTTGTAAATCTTACAGAGTTCAAAAGACAAGGACATAAGCTACTCGACACAAACTGTCAACCTTTCTTGCTAAGTTTGTTTCTTACCTTTTTATGGGATTGCTTTTGCGCCAAAATAACCATGGGGTTATGTCTAGTGTCAAATTCATTTGTTGTTCCTTTAGTAAAAGAAAGCTATTTTCGCTCCCTGTTTCTACTATTATCCCAGGTTTTGTTGGCTTCAAAGAAGTTGGAAATTACCAAGTTCTGAAGTTACTAGTTATGTGAAGAATTAAGAAAGATAAATTAGATACATAATTAACCTTTGAGTTTTTTTGCTCTTCTTTACTTTTTGGGTTACCTACTTTGTGTAGTTCCTTAGTTTATTTACGTCAATTATTTTCTTGTGCCTATTTAACTAGAAATTAGGCGATTTTATGGAATGGAACATGGTGGAGGATACAATGCTTGGAGGAGAACTTCTGTCTTTGCTACCCCATTTGACTTTGACAAGGCAGAATCTACAAGGCCAAAAGGTCATTTTGTAGCTGTGCGTGTAACAAGTGAGGATCCAGATGATGGTTTTAAGCCTACTAGTGGAAAAGTACAGGTTAGATTTTCAAAGATAGTTAGAAGTCTTTCTTTTATTATTATTTATTTATTTTGGGTTGGGGGGGGTTTGTTTCATGATGAACATTTACCGAGTCATTGGAATTTTTACAGGAGCTGAGTTTTAAAAGCAAGCCAAATGTGTGGGCATACTTTTCTGTTAAGGTATATTTTTCTTTGTAATATTATAGGGGACAATCCTTGAATTCAAAAACTTGTGGCTGACCACCCCGTGATTGTTTGCAGTCTGGAGGAGGCATTCATGAATTTTCAGATTCTCAATTTGGTAAGTGGCTTAGAAACCAAATAAACTGGCTAAATCAGATGATATGAATGCAACTTAATTATAAACTAAAACTGTGCTGCTTGTTTGAGTTCTTCCAAGGTCAAGTAACTTTTTGACCTTTAGTTTTTTGTGCTCCTTCATGTGACTGTGTCATATATTTATGGCTTACCAACGTATCCCATATGTATTCCCATATATTTGTATTTTTGTGAACTGATACATAATTTTATGATTCCCTAATTAGATATTTGTACAATATATATACGTATCAAGTTTATGTCACGCAACCTTCTGCACTAGGGCATCATGATGATTTGTGTTTATATTTTTAGACAGCTTCTTTTAAAAACTTTTTAAGCAGAGTTATGTTCTAGGTGTATAGATGGTTCTATAACTTATTAGTGTGTATGCTGCTAAAACTGAATATACCTCAGGTCATATTTTTTCCTTTGGAGAGTCTAGAGCCCTAGCAATTGCCAACATGGTTCTTGGGCTAAAGGAAATTCAAATTTGGGGATAAATTCGTACAAATGTTGATTACACCATTGATCTATTACATGTAAACTTTCCAAGTTTTGACAATCTGAGCCATCCATAAATCTTTGTTGTATTTATTTATATATTTTTCTGGACATATATCATCTAACAATGTAGTACATTTTCTCAGGCTTCAGATTATAAGGACAATAAAATACATACAGGCTGGTTGGATAATAGAATAGCAATGCGGGTTAGAGCAAAAAGGCCACCTTGGTATCTCTCTGTTGTTGGTGGGGCTCTTTACGTAAGTATTTCCCATTATACAGAAGTTTTAGGTTACTCAAGATTTCATGGTGTGGAGTGCATAGCCTACTACTATACTTAATACCACTGATTTTCTTATTGCTTTTTATTTGTCTACCTTAGTGAGCATCGACTAGCAGTCTGACTTTGGTTTCGGAGTATGTTGGTTATCTTGAAAAGGGCAAATCCCTCCTAAGGTACTGTGCTTTAGAGACCTGTTTTAGGACTGAGTTTAGGTTTCTCTTTCTCTCTCTCTCTCTCTCTCTCTCTCTCTCTCTCTCTATCCATCTGTCATTTTTCTTTTTTTCCTCTGAAATTTGATGTATTGTGTATTGAGTGCCCCCCCCCATTTGCAGCATATGTCACTCGTCAACTCCCAAGTTTCTTTGAATATTGAAGGAAGCAAATATACAGTAAGTTTTCAAAACAGACATTATGCTACTTGATTGTACAAGGTCCATGTCTAAGACTTTCTGAATGGAGTTTTTTTTTTTTTTTTTTTTTGGACTGTTTAATGTCTCACTAATATAATGAAGGTTTTCCCTTAGATTGATATGGTGAGGGGTGGGCCAGGAAGCTACAGATTGAAGATGAATCAGTCAGAGATCGAGGCAGAGATACACACTCTACGTGATGGAGGTTTATTGATGCAGGCAAGCATCTATTGTCTCTGCCATTTTCTTTAGTATTCTCTGATGTCTGACTCTGCTGAAATTTGTAGATTCACAATTTAATATTGCATTATAGTTATGGTCTTATACCTAAACTATCATGAATTGGCTTTTATTCAGCATTGTGTATCTCAATATAAGTGCATAACATAATTTTAATTGGTCACTTCAATTTGTCACAGTTGGATGGAAACAGTCATGTTATATGTTGCAAATATGAAGTTTTTAGATTATCATATAGCCTTCTTTTTTGCAATTAAATGAATAAATAAATTTTAGTATCTGTGAGGAAAAGTATTTTTAAGTCATACCTCCGCTTTTCTATCGGCTCACTTTTACGTATGTATTTCATCTTTTTCTTCGTAAGCGGCACTTGGAATAGTAACCTTACCGCATGCATGTCTTGATATGAAAGCGATCATATTGAAATATCATTATGTTCTTTACTTCCTCGTTTTGGCAATGCAGGTTTGGTCTCAGTTTATAACAGTTTGTCTACTTCTATCTCACTCTGTCTTGCTTTTAATGATTGGGCTGTTAACACACTACTACTAATGGTTGATTATGGTATATATTTCCTTCAATACTACAGCCAAGAATGCTAGGGATGGATATATATGTTTTTTTCTTTTCTTTCCCCACTAGCAGATGGTGGGGGAAGGAGGTCAATGTTTCTGATCTTGTTTACTGGTACCTTCATTATAGAAGCATTTTGTTGACTTTCTCATGACTAATTTGATGATTTGAGTGTAATAAATTTGCCACTAATGGTTCTGAGTGAAATGATTCGACTTTGTTTCATATTTCAGTGCACCAGTCACATTCTAAAGCAGTGAATAGAGCCATCAGTGAACATTGTGGTGTATGGACAATCTCAATGCTTAGTTACTTTTACTATTTCCAGTGCATTGGTATAAGGTTAGCTTGGTAAACATTGTGGTGTACTTGAATTGAGTGTTTTTATATAACTCACTCTCCTAGTGTAAACATGACGGCCAGTGAATTAGTTTGAATTTTTACTTAACTTCTGTTTGAACAATTGATGGATGACAAACATGGTAAACCGATTTGAGCATTTTTATAGTTTTGTTGCTGGTTTTGTTTGATTTCTTTTCCGATCGCTCGGTAAATGAGGTAAACCGCCGTCAATTCTCGATTTGGTTATATGATTCTGTTTGGGTTCTTTGAGTTGAAATGGTTTCTTTGAGCTGCGATGATCATGTTGAATCGGTTTGTCGTCGCTATACTAATCTGCTATTCTTCTAGTCTTCTTTGTGATGTTGCTATCATTCTTTGAGATGCTGTGGTGATGCTGCTGTGATGGTGATTGTTACGATGAGGTGTTGCGGTGTTGTTGGATGTTTGCTGGTAACCCCCATCACCTCTACTGTTTTTGATTGGTTCATAAATTATTTTATTTTTTTTTTTTGTTTTTCAAGGTTTGCCCTCACAAGGGGCCATGTGGAGCTGGGGTCACTCCATTGGGGGTCCCAGCACGATTGTTCATATATATATTCATCAGCAGTATTTTACATGGATTCTGTGTTTGACTTGTTTCTACTCACATAGGTTCTCTCTACTCTCTATTTGTCAAGTGTCCACAAAGCATACTCTGCCATAACTATTTAATGGTCTTCTTTGTATTCTTTTCAATGGCAATTAATAGTCCTCCCTGCTAAAATGTTTTGTCTTTTTCCAGCTTTTTAAAAGCAAAACCGAGGAGAAGTTTTTTTTTCTAAAACATATTTTCAATATCTTCTTTTACAAAATTTTATTTATTCACACATTTAATAATTTGAATTTCATATAAGAAGAATGTGTTTGATTTTATTAGTGATAAGTTTTTTCTTTCAATGTTCATTGTTATTTAAATTACAATTAAATGTGGTGTGATCACATTATGTTGTAACTCCCCAACTTAGTGCGCAAATTAAGTTATGACACAATAATAGCATTAAATTTGCACCAAACATTTCTATAGATATTTTTCAACTTATAGTAACATTTTTTGTTTGTATGCATATATGATGAAGGCCTATCAGATGATCAGTTAATTATAAGAATTGATGGATAAAAGTTACTAAGAATTGTATAGTTTTGAGGGCTGTTTGAACAATTGATGGATGACAAACATGGTAAACTGATTTTTGAGCATTTTGTATAGTTTTGTTGCTGGTTTTGTTTGATTTGTTTTCTGACTGTTCTGGTAAATGAGGTAAACTGCTGCGTCAATTCTGATTTGGTTATATGATTTTGTTTGGGTTGCTGAGTTGAAATGGTTTTCTGAACTGCTGATGATCTGTGTTGAATCAGTTTACTGATCTGCTATACTAATCTGCTATTCTTCTAGTGCTGTTGTGATGTTGCTGCTGTTGCTGAGATGCTGTGGTGATGCTGCTGTGATGATGATTGTTACGATGAGGTGTTGCGGTGTTGTTGGATGTTTGCTGGTGTTGTTCATGTTTGGAAGGGTGCAGGAGTTTTTGTCCAATCTGTAATAGATCAGGTTTTCATTAATGGGGGTTGTCATTAGGTATAAGTTCGGGCAACTGCTGGTGTTTTGGATGGAAGGGTATGGAGGGGGTATTTTGTGTGATTTCATATCAATGTTATTAGTTTGTTAGTGGTGCCTGAGGGATGCCTCTTGTACAACTGTAAATCTTTTAAAAAATTATAAATGAGTTTCAATTATTTTTGCCGCTGCAAATTTGTCGTCGTTAAAAAGTAAAGCTTTCTCGACAAATAACTTGTCGGTAAATGTGTAGCCAAAATTTTATTTTTGCCCACTCATAGTGTTGCTAAAAGTGTATTTTTTGCCAATGCCAATTTGTCGTTGCCAAAACTAAAGCTTTATTGACAATCAAATCGTTGGCAAATGGCAACATTTACCGACGTAAATGTGTCGCTAAAAGTTACTTTTCCCCACTTATATTGTGTTGGTAGAAGTGTATTTTTTGCCAATGCCAATTTGTCGTTGCCAAAAGTAAAGCTTTAGCGACAAACAAATCGTTGGCAAATGGCAACATTTACCGACGTAAATGTGTCGCCAAAAATTTATTTTTGCCAACGCATATGTTGTTGCTAAAAGTAAATTTTTTGCCCATGCAAATTTGTGTCGCGAAAAGTGCCACACAATCATCATATTTGAATAACTTTTACCAACGCAAGGTAAATTGCCAACGACAGATGGAGGCTTTTAGCGACGACTATGTTCGTCGCTAAAGGTATTACTTTTACCAACGCAATGATAATTTCGTCGGCAAAAACTTTTGCCAACTCACTTTTGCCTACGGGTTGCCAACGTAGCTTTGTGTGTCGGCAAAACTCTTTGCCAACGAATTTTCCCTTTTAGCAACATATTTTGTTGCGTTGCGAAAAATGCAATTTCTTGTAGTGCTAACTTCTTCTTAGCTAGTTTTCTTCCCTCATTTCCAATTTTCTTCAAATCCAAACCCCTAAACAAGGTGTCTTGAATGATTTTTCAAAGAGTTCACCTCTCTTTCATTGATTTCCACTTTGTTCTTGCTCAATTTATCGAAAAGCGCAACATTTAACGAAATGCGAGCCTCGGAACATTGTAGAATAATTTTTCAAAAATATTTTGAAAGAGAGGGTTTTAAGGTCTAAAAAACATTTTGGTCAAAAGGCTTTGGTCCAAGAAGGGATGTGAGGTTGGGAGTTGAAGCTCCTCTTGCTGAAAAAACCGAACCTTTGCACTGCATAACTTTCACCATCAAGTAAACAATCAGTGGCACCCAAGTCTTAAGGGTGATCGAAAATGGGGTGTCTACACACATCTAGTGTGCCTAGTTCAAGGAAGACACAGAACCATCAGCCTACATCATCAGCTCAGGCCTCGAGGGCCAATTAGGGAGCCTCTTCGGCTCAATAAATGTTTCAAACTTATGCTCTGAGAGGTGAGTAGGTAGAGCAGAGACCTTCAAGGCGTATGTATGCTGTTACCATGCCAGATTTGTTGCTAGCACCTTCGGTAGTGAGGGGTAACTTCTTGTTATGTAATTCTATTGCCAATGTGTTGATTGATATTGGTGCATCTCATTCTGTCATTTCGTCTGCATTTGCATCAGCCTTGGGGTTAGAAGTGGCTCAGTTAGCATCTCCACTTAGGGTAGAGTCACCTGTTAGTGGTGAGGTTGTGTTGGACCAAGGGTGTCGGGGTTGTGAGGTAGGTCACCGACTTCCTTTGCTTTTGTGTTAATTGACATGTTGAGTTTAGATGTTATTTTGGGCATAGATTGGTTGTCATCCTATCGGGCTATTATAGATTTTTACCATTAGAAAATTACGGTGTGCACCCTGAGTGGTGAGTGTTTTTATTTCCTAGGGGACCGAGTCGATAGAGCTTTGTTGCCAGTGTATGATTCGCGTAGTCGGGGTGAGCTTAATCTCTTTCTTGCTACACTATTGGGTGTTAAGAGTGATGTGGTCCAAATAGAGTTGTCGAGGGTAGTTTGTGAATACTCGAACATTTTTTCCAAGGATCTCATCAATTTGCCACCTCACCATGAGATTGAGTTCTCTATCGATTTAGTGCCTGGCACGACACCAATTTCTACGCCACTGTATAGATTGCACCCGCCGAGTTGAGTGAGTTGAAGATTCAACTCCAAGAATTATTAGATAAGGGCTTTATTCGCCCTAGTACTTTGCCTTGGGGAGCACCAGCTCTCTTTGCTAAGTAGAAGGATGGCACATTGCGACTTTGTATTGATTACCGAAAGTTGAACCGAGTAACTGTTAAGAACAAGTACCCACTACCTCGTATAAATGACTTGTTTGACCAGTTGAAAGGGTCTTGCTACTTTTCTAAGATAGATTTGAGATCGGGTTATCACCAGTTGAGAGTGAAGGAGGAGGATATCCAGAAGACGATATTCTGTACGCGGTATGGCCATTATGAGTTCCTAGTGATGCCTTTTGGGCTAACCAACGCACCGGCCTTGTTTATGGATTTGATGAAACGAATCTTCCGTGAATTCTTAGATCGTTTTGTGGTTGTTTTTGTTGATGACATCTTGATTTACTCACCT
This sequence comes from Camellia lanceoleosa, assembly GCA_025200525.1. Classification (NCBI taxonomy): domain Eukaryota; kingdom Viridiplantae; phylum Streptophyta; class Magnoliopsida; order Ericales; family Theaceae; genus Camellia; species Camellia lanceoleosa. Next base: position 95,339,221 of record CM045768.1, read on the forward strand.
TCTGAGGAGGAACACGAGGAACACTTACGGATTGTGCTTGAGTTGTGTAAAGCCCACAAATTGTATGCCAAGTTTGGGAAATGTGAGTTCTGGCTAAAGGAGGTAAAATTCTTAGGCCATGTGGTATCCAGGGATGGGATGACTATAGATTCTTCCAAGATAGAGACAGTGCAAGATTGGGAACAACCTAAGAATGCCTTTGAGATCTGAAGTTTCTTGGGGTTAGTCGGGTATTACCATCGTTTTGTGAAGGATTTCTCTAGCTTAGCCTCACCTTTGACTAGACTGACGATGAAATCAAGTTTGTGTGGAGTGAGACTGTGAGAAGTCATTTCAAGAGCTTAAGGTTAGACTTATTACTGCTCCAGTATTGATTATTCCAGAGAGGGGTTTAGGTTATTCAGTGTATTATGATGCGTCTCGGGAAGGTTTGGGCTGTGTCTTGATGCAAGAGGGAAAAGTAGTAGCATATGACTCACGTCAATTGAAAACACATGAGAGAAACTACCCTATCCATAACTTGGAACTAGCAACAGTGATTTTTGCTTTGAAAACCTTGAGACATTATCTTTATGGTAAGAGATTCGAGGTCTTTTCCGATCACAAGAGTTTGAAGTATCTGTTTACACAAAAAGATTTGAATTTGAGGTAGAGAAGATGTATGAAATTTATAGAGGATTACGACTTTGAGTTGCATTATCATCTGGGAAAGGCCAATGTAGGGGTCGACGCCTTGAGTAGTAAGTCCATTAGCAGTGTAGCTAGTATTGCCATCCGGGAATGGGAGATGTTGGGTGTTATTGGCTAGTTTAACTTGCATTTTGGCAAGTCTGTTGAGTCAGCAACCTTGTTTACTTTGATTACAAAACCTAAGCTTGTGAGCCCAGTTATAGAAGCACAATGGGGTGATCACGAGGTAGAGTCTATATGGGAGAAGATCTAGTGCAAAGGTAGAGAATGGCTTAAACGCGTATTTTGACTCGAGTATTAGATATCTTGACCATTTTTTCATGCTGGAGTCTTGTAGAGGGCCAGTACTCCGGTAGTTCCACCATTCACACCTTGCGGTATATCCAGGAGGCACAAAGATGTATCACCACATTAGTCGCCAGTTTTGGTGGAGGGAAATGAAAAGAGACGTAGCCTTATTTGTTTCAAAATGCCTCACTTATCAACAAGTGAAGGCCGAGCATCAGAGGCCAGCAGATTTGTTGCAACCCTTGCCTATAGCCGAGTGAAAGTAGGAACATGTCATGATGGATTTCGTTTTGGGTCTTCCGAGGACTTAATGGGGTAATGATGCCGTGTGGGTGATAGTTGATCGGTTAACCAAGTTAGCACACTTTGTACCTATGCGCATGAGTGGCTCAGTAGATTACCTTGCTGACCTTTATGTTAGGGACATAGTTCGACTTCATGGGGTCCCTGTGACTATTGTTTCGGATAAAGATTCGCATTTCACAGCTCGATTGTGGCAGAGCCTATAGAATGCCTTGGGCACTAGATTGACATTTAGCACCGCTTACCATCCTTAGACTAATGGGCAGTTAGAGCATACCATTCAGATCCTATAGGATATGCTTCAGGGTTGTGTTCTAGACTTCACAGGGTCGTGGGAGAGACATTTACCTTTAAGCCTCGTTTGGGAACAGGCTATTTTAGTAACTTTTTGGTTTTTTGACTAAAATATGAGGTAAAAAAAAAACTAGTATGTTTGGGATGACTTTTTGACTTTTTATGAAAAGATGTGCAAAAAGTAGAGAGAAAAGAGAATTTTTGACTTTTTGATATAAGTTGTTGGCTAAAACAGCCTCTTGCCAAACGAGGCCTTAGTGCAGTTTGCCTATAACAATAGCTTTCAGACGAGTATTGGCATGGCACCGTTTGAGGCCTTGTATGGCTGACCGTGTAAATCTCCAGTGTGTTGGGCCGAGCTGGGTGAGGCACCAATGTTGGGTCCTGAGTTAGTTCGGGAAACAACGGAGAAGGTTGCACTTATCCGTAAGAGGTTGGTTTCGGCTCAGAGTCGTTAGAAGAGTTATGCTGACCGTATGATGAGGAGACCGTTATCATTTAAGGTAAGAGATCACGTATTCTTGACAATATCACTGAGATGGGGTTTAATGAGGTTTGAGAAGAGCGGGAAGTTGTCTCCTAGATTTATTGGGCCTTTTGAGATCCTAGAGGTAGCTTATCGTTTGGCCTTGCTGCCATAATTTTTTGGGGTTCATGACGTGTTTCATATCTATAAGCTTCGGAAGTATGAGCCGGATTCATCACATGTGTTGGATTGGACTAAGTTAGAGGTGGATGAGGATACCTCGTATAAGGAGAGACTATTTAGAATCTTAGATACACAAGACCAAGTCTTGAACAATTCCTTTGGTAAAAGTGTTGTGGCGACACCATAGGGTTGAGGAGGCGACCTGGAACATGAGTGTAGACACCCTATTTTTGACCGTCCTCAAGACTTGGACGTCACCGTTTGAACACTCGGTGATCATCTATGTTCGTGTTCGTTTTGAGTTCCCGGAGGCCTCAGCTGCGTACCTTGCCTCAGGATCTCTCAACTCGTTTGTTTTGTGTTTGGTTTTGCACCAAACGCTTGTGCTTTTGCTTTGAGGGGCAGGGAATGGCTTGTTGGCCATCCCCACACCCCACTGGCCACCCCTGTTCATCACCGGCCTTTCATTGTTGCCACCGGCCATGGTTTCTTGATACCAATGGCCGGTCGGCACTTTATGTAACCGGCTGGCACTTTGTTTGGCCGGTGACCTCTTTTGCTGGCCGGTATGCACCTTTTGCACCCTTTAGCCATGGTGCATGCCAGCTGTGCCAGTTGGAATGCACCAACACTCTTCCCCGTGCATATAGTTGATTGTTTTGACCCTTTTGCACCCTTTTGGTCTAGCTTCTTGAGGAAGCTTGACCCTTTGTCAAAGCTTCCTCAAGAAGCTTGCCAGCTGTCCTAGCTTCCTCAGGAAGCCTTGCCCCTCTTGCCCCTTCTGACCCTTTTTAGTTTAGCATCTTGGAGAAGCTTCAAACATTTCCTTTGTCTATATAAAGCCCTCTCCTCCTCCATTGTCAAGGGTTGAACAACTCCACACCTAGAATACATATATATATCTGATATATCATCCTCTCTCTCATCCTTAGTGTGTGTTTGGGAGCCTAAAAGTGTGTTTTGGCCTTAGTTTTGCACTAAGACACACACCATCACACCTTACTTCGACCTTGAGGGGCTTAGAGGGTTTATTCTTGAGTTTTTGGACTGGTTTTGATCAAAAGAAGAGGGCTGCATTGACTGTTCATCAAGGGTTCTTCAAGGGTAATCTCTTTACTTTAGATTCCCCAATTTTGCAACAGTTTTTTTACCTGTCTTGCATGCTGATTTGAGCTTTGGGTATAACTAGAAAAAGTCTTATTTTTTCATGCTTGAGATTTTTCATTAAGGTTGTTTTGGCATTTGGGGTCGACCTCCCCCTCTTAGCTTCATTTTGGCCTCTTTTGGTACTCTTTTGTTAAGCTTCGGTCAACTTTGTGCGTTAGCCTTCTCACCACTGAAATCCAGTGGATTTTCAGTGGTGAGAAAGGAGGTTTGAGGTTTTGAATAGGGGAGGGACACCCCTTTCCCCTTTGTGTTTCATTTTTGCATATTCTTGGCTCATATGGTAGCATACATGCTCAGTTGTTTATGACTCCATTTCAAAGGCTTTTTGGGTGTTTTGGGTTATATTATATCTCTATCCCATGTGGGTTTGTTGACCCTTAGCGTGTATTTTGTACTTGCTTTGTTTTCCTTCATTTTGCCTAGAAATGTATCATGACTTTTGATCACTATGCTCTCATATTTTGACTTTACTTTGTGAAGTTCTTGGCCATATTTTGTCATGCATAAGGTCTGTTGGCCACTGATTTGGTCTTGTTTAGCATGTTTGATATAGTTGCTTTGCATTTTGGATTGTGAGCCTTGAGTGTATGGGTCACTAACATGCCTAGCTTAGCCTATTATCATCATTTGGCATCAGTTGAGATCATATTTCAGTCCATGTAATGTGGTCTTACATTGTCCTTTGTGTCTCTTTCAATGCTTTGAAGTGTTGTGATTTCATGCCTTGAAATGTGCATTGTGTATGCCTATGTGTTTGGGTCATTTGGGATGCCATGTGTGGGTTTTAGGGGCTTATTCTCACATGTTATAGCACTGATTTTGTTGGTTTAAATGTCCATGTCTGTCTTCCTTTAGGCGTGCTTGAGTTGGCTTTTATACCTTGGTCTTGGGCTCATTGATTGGCATGTTTGTCTTCTATGATTGGTACCTTTATTTTGACATCTTTAGCCACTGTTTTTGGGATGGGCTAAGGTCTCCCTCTTTGTGGTCTACATCCACCTTTGCATGAGCATGTTGCATTACATTAGAAGCATGTTTGCATTGTATCTTACTTGCATGTTAGTTTAATGTTGAGCCATCTCACATACTTGCTGCATATTTGACATGCTTTGTCCCTTAGTTTCATTTGCATGTTTGAGCCATGCTTATATACTTGCATTGCATTGTTTGGCTTGGGGTGTCAAGCCAAACTTGAGGGGTGAGAAGTGTTCATACTACAAGTGATGTAGCACGTCTCAAGTCTCGGTCACCGAGGCCCTTGACTTTGACATGATAGGGTCTTGGTATTTATTTGTGTGTTGCATGCATTTTCATTGAATTGCAACCTCGGCCTCTTAGGCCATCATGCATCAAAACGCACAATTGATGGCCCGAGGATCGAGGGCCATGCTCCCTTGAGTCCATTACATGATAGGGAGTGTGGCCATGCTTATATTTGCTTGAAATTCCATGCCATACACTGTCTGTCCTTTGTTGCTGTCAAAAAACAGTTTCTGCAGGGAGTTTTGGCCGGTCGGCTAAATTCAGTGCCGGCCGGCCATTAATTTTGGCCGTTAGTAAAAAAAGGTGGCCAGTGGTTCCTCCCTTTGGCGGGTGGTATTTGTGCTTGGCCGATGGCATTCCCTAACATCCATAGAGCATGTCCCCAGACTTTTGCAGTCTTCAGAGAAGCAGGGCAGTGTAAACAGAGGCAGCAGTGGCATGATACGAGTTTTTCTGGGTGAGACGGACTCGAGCATGCATTATTCGCGCATTCCGAGGCAGGGCTGCGGCCCCTTCTTTCTATTTATTTACATATTCAATTTGTTAATTAAGTTAGAAATTTTGTAATAATTAATTAGCTAGGGTAGTTGATTTATTTATTCGGACTGTAATATTTATTCGGACTCTCCGAGCGAGGGCAAATGTGTAATAAGTGTGCGTGAGTGTGTGTATGTCTTCCAACCCCACGTCTTTCTTCCCTTTTATTTATCCGCTTATAATGGTTAGACTAGGGCATATTTAAATTAGCATACCTTATGCTATGCATGCGTGCACCCATACATTTGTCTTGCATGCACCGGGCTCGGCACATCATGCTAACTACACAAGTATTTCAAATCTAACTTGAATACATGCTATCTGTGCATTTTCACATGTCATCCTTAGATTAGCCGAGCCTACTCTAATGACATTCTGTATGCGTTGCATTAGCCATCTTAACATGAACTAGGATTATGCATTGATTACTAACTAGTTTTTGTTTTGGTTTAGAGTACTAGGTAAGCTTTTATGCTTTAGCATACCGCTTGCGTGTGAGTGTTGCCATAATTGCATGATTACCATGAGGCTAGTTGCTTATGTGATATAACTACTTGAATGCCTGTGGATGGAGGTTGAGTTACTTAAATTGGAATAATGCATTGAATGCGAGTTTTAAGCCCACTTGAGGGTGGCAAAACCATATTTTCTAAGCCCACTTGAGGGTGGCAAAACTCATGTCTTAGCCTACTTGCGGGTAGCACCATCAAACCATTTTCAAAACAAACAAACATGAAATGTTTTGTTCCAATTTCGGCGATTTAGTCTATACTTGTTTGTTGCGCGCATCACGTAGTAAATCTAGGTTAATAACCAGAATAAGAACACATAACGTTTTCAAAATCGGATATCATGGTTAGTAGAGGCCAATCTTCGGATCGGGCGAGCGGGGGTGCTCATAGCTGACCTTCCCCAGTCGTACCCAAGTTCCCGAGCCGAGGCAACTTTGGTGATGACGGACACGTGGCCTTTGGCACCGAGTTATGGTTTCCTAAATTCCCTCATAAAAAAATATTTAGGTGGCGACTCTGTATCTGGCGAAGCAGTCCATGTTTGGCACTTCTTTCAAAATCTATTTTCTCAAAACGATTTGCCGGATTTGGACTCTTCGGTTCAAGATTAAGAACCGTGACAAAATCGAGTCCGAAAGGTAACTGTAGCGAGGTTCCCCCGCGGGCTTGTTACAATGAGGCAGAAGTCCGTGAGAAGTATCCAGACCTTTTTGTTGATGTTTGAAACTTGTAATGAAAATCTTGTTATGTTGATTAAATGTAAAAACATTGCATATGTTTTGGAAAAAGTGAATTGTATATTCAATATTGAAAACTTTGTTTATCGTTGTTATGAAAATCAATGACCAGTGAATGGGTCATGGTTATGGATTCGACTTGTTATTATTGTCGTAATGGGTTTAACACGGTGTTGATGTTTGATTTAAAATTCCAGGGATGAAATTCCTTAAGAGGGGGAGGTTATAACGATTTTGGTTTGGACCCGACCCGTTTATTGTTTTGGATACGGGATTATTTGTCTTGATTGTTCATGCCCTTGTTCATCTTATTCCTCATTGAATTGGGTTGTGTGAGTATTGTGGTTGCGTTTGACACAAGTTGGGAGTTCATTTTTTTTTTCAAAGGAGTCTATGCCCAGAATTTTGCTTGTTGACTCGAGCGGTCTTTTACAGTCTACAAAACTACTGAGTGTTTAATATCGACGCTTGAGCAACACTTATTGCTCTCGAGCAAACTTTTACAGGTCTGAACTACTGGGGGGGTGCATTGTGCACTTGAGCGACCATTCTTACACTCGAGCAATATCATCGTTTATGTCTAATTGTGCGAGCGACCATTCCTGCGCTCCAGCAACTTGCTCGTATATCAGTTCTAGAAACACACTTTTTGAGTCATTTTCTTACCTCTCTCTCTCTCTCTCCCTCTAAATGTTCCAAAACCTAGATCTCCTTTCTCTCTCTTTAAAAACCATCTCTAAAACCTCAAATACACTTTGATCCACTAATTTATACACCATTGTCCTATGGAAAAAAGGGTAAAGCTTTGATTGGAGCAAAGTTGATTTTTAGCTTTGTCAAAGTTTCCTCTCTCTCTCTCTCCCTCCCTTGTCTTCTAGCTTTGAGGTGGGGATTTCTCCACACTTTGTATGGTTTTTAACTTGGTTATTTGTCTTTTTAAAGGAATCATGGAATTTAGGGATTTTTGAACAAATATAGGGTTTTGGTTTAAAAGTCAAATAGAGGGTTTTTCAAATGGTTTTCTTGGAAATGATTGTGAGAGTGTATTTATGGTTGAGTAATGATGAAATGATAAATTTTTATCTTTGAAATTGAATTATAAAGAAAAGGAGGTTTGCCCTAATTTTGGATATTGGAAAATGATGTTGGTTATTGTGTAATTGAAATGATGATGATGATATGCATTATTACTCCCATTTTGAAATTTTGAAAAGTGTATTTTTGTTGGAATTATCTAACTATTTAGAGATATTTGTTTTGGGCTATCGGTAGAAGATAGCTATGATTGTTGTAGAAATTGCATGAGAAATACGAGAATTGAAACTAATTTACCGCCCATTTGCATTGAACATTGTTGCATATTTAACACATTAGAAATGTATATTGTTTTGAGAAAAATGGATGAATATCTTGGTGAATCTGGGTAGGAGGTGTGGTTGTGGTATTATTGTTGGCCTGTGTGTCCTTGGTGGAAGTCCAGAAACTCGCATTGTTTGGTGCCGAGCCTTCCAGTTAGTATTGGTAATTATGGCAATTGGTAGTATTTGTATAGCCTACTTGCTGACACGTACCTAGAGATTCCTAGTGTTGTATCCACCGCCCTGTTTTTAGTTGTAAAGGAAATGTTTTCATGAATTGTGATAGGCATTGCATGGTATGGACACAAGCATTGCATATGCATTCACCTTATAGCTTGTTAAGATTAATACACTATGCTAGAGTATCTCTGTTGGGTTTTGGCTCACCCTATGTGGAAAATCAATTTCAGGTACTAAAGATATGCCTCCGCCAAGGCAATAACGCGGGAGGTCTTGGTGCCAAGAGCTTCTTTTTGTTATTCTTGTATTTATTTTGTACAAGCCTAAGGCTTTATATGTATTGAGTTTAAACTCACTTTTGTTGTAATCAAGTACCGTCTTGGAAAGCTGTAGCCATTAGGGCATTAATTTATTTGTTTTGATTTTTATTTCATATGTTTTGTTTATAACACATGCTATAGATTCAGGGTTAGGACTTATGAATGTATAGTTGTGTAGTGTCACGACCCAAACCCGGCCCTATTGGTTTAGCACCGTAACTGGCCAGTAATCCGAGATTACCAAAGGCCTGCCAATCAGTAATACAGTAAATACAGAGTTCAGGGCCTGGCGGAAGCCAAAACAGTAAAAACTAGTGTCCATAGAGCTGTGTTAATCTGTATGCCAAAAACATTTTTCATACATTTTTGCATTCAAACCAGTACAGTATACACAATCATTACAGACATCCAAGACGGACTTGATTCTCGCCATAGGCAGAAAAAAATGTCTATAAAAAAGTACAACAAGACAAAACAAGAGGAGACTAGTGGGGACACAAAACACCCCAAGCCATGGCATGGCGTCTCGGAACCTCACAAAGGAGGCACAAAGGCCGGCCGACAAACTGGGACCAATCCCACGCCTCCTAGCTTCGTCCGGCCGAAAGCACCTACATATATATATAACAAAGGAGCTAAAGCCCAGTGAATAACATAAGGTAAAGAGGTTATGAATGAATGTCCTTACAAGAATGAAATCAATTCAGTATGGTATTTCAATCTTTCAAGATTTCACCAATCAATATTTCAATCAATCACCATATGTGGTACATCCATTAGCCTATAAACAAGAGGGTCCAAAAGGACCGGCCTTTGCAGACCCAACAATAATGATGGCCATCAATCAAGATGGTTTCACAAGGAAACCGACAGAGCTCAGAATACCAATAACAAGGTGCTAAGGATGCCACAATACGCTCAAATACAGACATACATTCATTCAATAAACAATATCGCTCAATAACAGTTCGATTCAATATTCAAATGAAACCATTTGAACATATCTTTACACAATTGTTACTCACAGTGATTGGGCTATCAGTAGCTAGAGCGCGTCCCCGAGAGTCAACCCTAAACAGTCAATCAAATAGAACACACACTAAGTTTACAGTTGGAAAGGATGATAATTAAATCCCTAAATTCCTCGGTGTGGTTCTATGTCTACATCCTCATTAAGATGCCTTAAACTAGGCCTAAGAATGCCTAGGATGGGATGAGGATGTGAAAATGCACTTAGAAAACAATTTCAGAATTTTCAGTGAACAGGGCCTCCGCTCGAGCGCAGGTTTCCCCGCTCGAGCGGACAAGCACACAAAGGCCCACGCTCGAGCGTACATTCCGCCGCTCGAGCGGACTGATGAAAGATGCAACAAATCTTGGATGCGCGATTTTCCGCCGTGAAACTCTCCGCCGAGCGGATCAGAAACAATGCAAGAAAATACTGGAGCATGAATTTCGCCGAAGCGCACTTCCTGCCAAGCGGACGTCCAAAATCTGGAAAATCCAGATTCGACCTCTGAGTTTCAAACCAAGTTTTGATGCTCCAAATTCGATCCTCTTGGGCCCATTTTCTGGAAAACTCTTTCAAACACATAGAATGACAAGTTTTAAAGCTCAATTTAAGAAATCAAGGCCCAAGGGTGTTTCAATTAAATCCAAAATTCAAACCAATTTCATGAACAAGTTTTAAACATGCAATGCATGAACTTTAAACCAATTTCAAGCTTCCAAACTAGCTCAAATGAGCTCCAATCTTTGAAAACAATGAGGAAACATGAACTATGATAACAATATGGACATGCATGTGACAATTCTCTAAGAAATCAATTCAAAATGCCTCAATATAAACATGCATGTAACATTAGAGCTCCAATTCACCATTTATGAGCAAAGTCATGACTTAACTCTATGATGATGCATGAATCATGCACAACTTAGCTCAAGGACAATAAGAAGACAATAATTTCCTTACCTAAAGTGTTGATTCCTTGCCTAGAAGCTCAATTCATGCACATACACTTCAATCTACTACAAGTCTCTTAGCAATTCACCAAAAATGAACTCAACTCTCTCCCTCTCTCAACTATGGTCGGTTATGGAGCCAAGAAAGGGCTGATCAAATGTTTTGATTAAGTGTAAAATAGGCTCAAAGGTGAATAATAAACAATGGCTCCACTCAATGGCAATTCGGTAAATACGTCCAAGTTCATAATTAACTCTTTTAATCTAATTTAATCATTCCTAATCAATTTTCAGATAAAAATATCATTAAATCAGAAATATTTTACTGATTACAAAACAACAAACGGTTTCTAAATCGGCCGCCGATAAGGCCTTCAATTAGCAGTTTAAACATAAAATGCAAACAGATAATCATACACTCAAACAGATGCAACACGCAATTCAATAGACAAACTTATTCAGTTTCAGTTTCATTCAGTTTGTTCAGTAGTTCATCCAGTTCACTTATCAGTCATTAGCAGTTCAGTTTAAGGGTAATCAGTATATGATTCAGTGGTTTAACGGTAATCAGTACGAGGGTTGTTACATGTAGACACCCCATTTTTGATCGACCTTAAGACTCAGACGTCACCGGTTGAGCGCTCGGTGATGTTGCATACTGTGCTCGTTCAGAAGATTCAGAGTCGCGGCCGAACTCCCTTCTGTGCCTTGTCTCGGTTTGCGAACCAGACTCGGTTTTCTCTGTTTTCTTTCCTGAGGGGAGGGAATGGTCCCGTAGACTATCTCCCGGTGGCCGTGAGCTACTTTTTGTGGCCAGAGGCCATTTTGCCCATTTCGGGGCCCGCTTCGGTTTCGACCGTGCCATGTGCCTCGGCTCGGACCGCCAACCATCTCCGAAGTTCTCTGGTTTTGGCTGCACCTGCTTTTATAGTTCCGAGGAACACTGGGCCCTTCGATGCCACTTTCGGTGCTACTGCTTTTACCGGGACCCCGAATCGCGGCGTTTGGGCCCCGAGCATTCATTTTGCATCGGTTTTCTCTGATTTTTGGCAGGAACCTCTGTTTCATCATTCCGAGGGACACTGGGGTCGCAGATGCCCACTTCGCTGAACACCACTTGCGGCACCCGCAGCCCATTTTCGGGATCCTGAATTGCTCGGTTTTGGCCCCGAGCATTCATTTCTCATTAGTTTTGTTAAAACTTGTGTACCTCTGTTTCAACACCAGGAAGATCACTGAGGGGTGAGAAGCCAGCAATTATCCCAGATAACCAGTTTCGCTCCTCCGGCGCCCGTTTTGCTCACTTCCGGGCCAATGTTGAACACCCTGGGGGTATTTTCTTCCAATCAAAGCTACATATTTGTGATCAGGGGATATGGGAGGACACCAAAAGAGTATGGTCGGCCAGAAATTCAGAATTTCATTTTTGGGCCTCTCCTTCAAGTCCTATGTTGTGGCTCCTTCTTCAGTGTTGCCAATTTCCGACCTTGGAACCTTGTTCCACACATCTGGGAGGACCCTAAAAGTTGGTGGTCGGCCAGCAATTGTTGGTTTCATTTTTGAGCCTCTCCTTCAAGCTCTATGTTGTGACTTCGCCAGAGTTGCAGATTCGACCTTGGGGCCTTGTTCTACACACATGGGAGGACACCATTGCATGGTGGTCGGCCGAAATTTTTGCACTTCATTTTTGGGCCATGGGTCGGCCGGCCAGGTGAGTGGTGGTCGACCAGTGGGGTGGCCGGCCACCTCCTGTAAATTCACCGCCGGCCTTTCTACTTTCCAAATTCCATTCCTGTCTGGATATTTTCTTGAAATATCTCCCCATCCGGGATATTTTGGGAGGAAATCTTGCCTCCATTTCTCTCCTTTTACACCTTTTTCCCTATTTAAAGGGCTGGACAGCCCCTTTGCTAGGGTTACAAAATTTGGTCTCATAAGCCCTCTTCAAAAGACTCCATTTCCATAGCCAAAACTTCAAAAAATCTTTAGGGTTCTAGGCCAATCCTTCATCAACCCTTAGTACCACCATCAACATCTCCATTCCAGCAAAGGGGTGTTTTCCAAAGGACCAAGAAGCAACAAATTGAAGCCAAGAAGCAAGGAAAGAAAGGTCTTCAAGGGTAAGTCTCTAAATCCCTTTTCCTATCACTTTCTTGCTTCCTATTTCTACCCTACTTGCCTACTGATTTGGGCTTTGGCCCCTACTGGTTTTGTGCTTATTTTGAGCCCCTCTACAACTTTGTAGAAGGGCTCAACCTCATTTGGTATCTCCTTCATACACTTGCTTCAATACCACTCTTTAGGCCACAAAATTGCATGCTTTATTTGGCTTTTGAGTATCTGATTTTGAGCATACTATGAACTGTTGATGGGCCTATTTTGAGCCCCTCTTCAACATTGAAGAAGGGCTCCACCTTGTTTGGTGATTCTATCATGCACTTGCTTTGTATTTCTGCTAATTTACCGTAAAATTGCATGATATATTTGGCCTATTTGTAATCTGAATTGGAGCATTGCATGAACTAATGGTGTGCTCATTTTGAGCCCCTCTTAAACATTGAAGAAGGGCTCAACCTGTTTTTCTTGCCCTACATGTTACTTTCCTTGAATTCATGTCCTATGCATATTTTGCATGCTTTGTTAGACTATTTTGGCTTCTGTTTTTGGCCTTCATCAGGCCTTTAAGGAGTCTTATTTTGGTCCATACATCATGCTTTGTGAAGGGTCTTAAGCCATTTGGTAATTGGTTTTAGTACTTGCTTTGAAATTCTTCAAATTTACCGTAAAATTGCATGTTTGTTTAGGCCATTCTAGATTCTGTTTCTGGCCTTCATCAGGCTTGTTAAGTGTCTTATTTTGGTCTATTCTTCAAGTTTTATTAAGGGTCTTAAGTTTTTTTGTCATTGCTTATGATACCTCTCTTTATAAACCTCTTTTGACCCTTATTTTGCATGCTATGTATTGTATATCTTCACACTGAATTTGGGGATCTCATCTTCTGTAAAAATGCATATTTTTAGTCCCTCTCTAATGTTGTAGAACTGATTTTTTGGGTTTGAGCATTGTAGATATCACTTGCTTTGTAAATCCTCTCTTTTTCCGTATTTTTGCAAGCTATTGTTGTCATATCTATGCTTACAATTTGGCCATGTTTTGTACTGAAAAAGTGCTATTTTTGGGGCTGCCTTGCTACTGTTTTTTCTTTCATGTGCCAATTTTGCATGTTTAGCATAGCCGTAGGCCATTTCAGGGGCTTAATATCGCATTTCGGGATGATTTCATGCATTGATTGTCATTTCGTATCATTTCGGGGCTGTTTTCCCCTTTAATTAGCTGCTGAAATTTGGTTTGCATGCTTGCATATCATTCCCCATGTCATTTCATGCCTTAGTGCATTGCCTCGGTTTGCGTGCCAGTGGGCACGTATTTCGAGGCACCTCTTTCTATCATTCCGGCATCTTATGTGAGTGCGGCTGAGGTCCACTCATGTTAGTATAAGCCCAATTTGCCTTTCCATCTCATTTCATCACTGCCTCGGTTTGCGTGCCCGTGTGCACGCATTTCAAGGCACTTCTTTTTTTATCCGACGGCAGCTTATGTGAGTGCGGCTGAGGTCCTCTCATGTTGGCGTAAGCCCAATTTGCATTCCGTATGCCATTTCATTCCATTTCGCATCACCGCCTCGGTTGGCATGCCTGTGTGCACGCATTTCGAGGCACTTCGGTTTTACTCGATTTGCATTTCCCATCACCGCCTCGGTTTGCGTGCCCGCGTGCACACATTTTGAGGCACTTCGGTTTTATCCGATTTGCATTTCACATCACCGCCTCGGATGGCGTGACTGTGTGCACGCATTTCGAGGCACTTCGGTTTTACCCGATTTGCATTTCGCATCACCGCCTCGGTTGGCGTGCCTGCGTGCACGCATTTCGAGGCACTTCGGTTTTACCCGACTTGCATTTCACATCATCGCCTCGGTTTGCGTGCCTGCGTGTACGCTTTTCGAGGCATCTTATTTTCATCACATTTTCATCCGAATCGTGCATACTAGGTTGTGTCTTAGATTGCATTCATACATTACCTCGGTTTGCGTGCCCGTGTGCACGCATTTCTAAGTTACTCATTTTCATGGCATTATGTATATTAGGATCGCATATTAGCTACATTTCATGCATACCATGCATATTGCATCGTGTTTGGGATAGGCGTTAGCCCGGGCATGGGAAACGAGGTACATTCCGTACTCCGAGTGACGGAGTGTGTCTCAATTCCCAAGTCACCGACACTCCGGATTACCCATGATGGAGTTAGGTTTTGTCGTAGCATTCATCTGCATTTATCCTATATCGAGTTGTGCAATCCGATTCCTCGGCCATCATGCATCGGTATGCGTGATTGGTGGCACGAGGATCGAGGCATGCATATATTGGTGAAAATACATTGCTATGCCCTTTTCCTGGTCTCTGTTATAGCAAAACCAAGGACCAACAACTTTTCGGAGTCCGGCGCGCATTTCGAGAAATACTGCAAACAGAGGCTAATTGGGGCATCCCAGTGGATTTCACATGCCAAGCATACATCATTCATCATAGCAAAGGCACCCCGGCTGCATGCCGCATCTGACTTTCTTAGTTTAATTTGTCAATTAAATAGAAAAATGTATATTTCGGACTGTAATATTCTTTCATTTGGGACTGTATTATTTATTCAGACCCTCTGCGCGAGGGCACAACTGTAATAAGGGTGTGTGAGTGTGATGTATGTCTTCCAACCCCCATTTCTTTCTCCCTTTTATTTATCCGCTTACGATGGTTAGATATAGGGCATATTTCAATTAGCATACAGTATGATAGCATGTTTGCATTCATTCATCTGCTTTTGCATGCACTGCCTGCGCATCATACAACCGCATCTCAGATTCCAATTCCAAGTTGAGTACTTGATAGATGTTGCATCTCATATGCCATATTTAGAATAGCCGAGCCTGCTATAGTTTGCATCTTTGCATGTGTTGCATTAGGCAATTCTGTGTATTTAGGATCATGCATGATTCCTAATCAGTTTTTTGTTTTGGCTTGGAGTACTAGGTGAGTTTTATGCTTTAGCATCCTTGCATGCGTGTGAGTGTTGCCATGAATAGCATGCTTACTATGAGGCTAAATGCTTATGTGATATAACTGCCTTGAATGCCTATGGGTGGAGGTTGAGTTATCTGAATTGGGACAATACATTGACTGTTTGTTTTAAGCCCACTAGATAGTGGCAAAATAATGTTTTCTAAGCCCACCTGAGGGTGGCAAATCCACATTTTAGCCTACCTGCGGGTAGCACCATCACACCATTTTCAAACAAACAAACATGAAATGTTTTGTTCCAATTCAGACGACTCGGTCTATACTTGTTTGCTGCGAGCATCACATAGTAATCCTAGGCTAATAACCGGAATAAGAGCATACAAAGTTTTCAAAAACAGATATCATGGTTAGTAGAGGCCGGTCTTTGACCGGGCGAGAGGGGGTGCTCACGATGTGACCTTCCCTAATCGTACCCAAGTTCCCGAACCAACTTTGGTGATGACGGACACGTGGCCTTTCGGCACCGAGTCAGGGTTTCCTAAATTTCCCATTTTAAAACATTTAGGTGGCGACTCTGTTATCTGGCAAAGCAGTCCATGTTTGGCACTTCTTTCAAAAAAAATCTATTTTTCTTCAAAACGATTTGCCAGAGTTGGACTCTTTGGTTCAGATTTAGAACCGCAACAAAATCGAGTCCGAACTGTAGCGAGGTCCCTCGCGGGCTTGTTACAGTTTCTGGCGACTCTGCTGGGGATTTAGAGAACTTGACTCGAACTCGTGATATCTGCTTTTGACTACATTTGTGTGTTTCTTTGCATTGCATTTGCATTGGTGCGCCTAGGACACCGTGTTTGCCATATGCCATTCCGAACGACGGTCGGAGGCTTGTCTTGTCAAGTCATGTCCATAAGGTTGATCGGCCTGGCTCGACAAAGATGGGAACACAAACCGGTTTTTCACCGGCACCCTTTTTGACCATTCGACCTAGTGCATATTCGGATCCATAGTGACCATTCCAAACTAGGACAGGTTGCTTACCCGTTTATAGGTTGTTTGAAGCCGCTGCGTGCGTAGTGAAACCCTAGTTCCTGACAAAATAGGACAGGGAAACCCTACCCCAACATAGGGGTGTTTTGGCTCTCACTTATCTGTTATGTGCTTGTTAGAGTGTGCCTCTACAGGGAATGCATGTATCAGTTTACAAGTTTGGGCATCAGGCCCGCGGGCACCAGTTCAGTATTTTTGGGATTCAGTTTACCTGAGGGTAACAGTTTACAGGCAGAGTTTTGGGGGCAGAATTCAGTAGAGGGCACAGTCATCCTACTATGCTCGTATTTGTTGAGGTAAAATCAGGCTGAGATGCTGCATATTTTCTCTTTTGCTAGGTAGTCCTGGAACTATAGCTTCAGAAGGCTCCAATATCCCCCGGGTACATTGGACTAGTGCAGGTAGACTTTGTTAGGTCAGAGATTCAATTCAAGGGGAAACCGGTGTTCTTTCGTTGAGGCAAGGCAAAGAAGGGCCATACAGGGCTCACTGACTCATCTGATCCGTCAGTCACCAGTCACATCACCTTTGTTCAGAATCAGCAGCCCGTGATGGCACAGGGTTCGGAAGAATTTGTAGCCGTGATAGCAGCGTTGAATCAGGGAACTGCCATGCAAGCTGAGACCAGTATTGACACGCAGAGCCCATCTGGGGCATCTACCTTACATCCAGCTTTGGGACCCCAGCCGAACTTTGACCCACTTCCGCCAGTTGAAGATTTGCAGTGTTCAGGTCCTCGAGAAGGGCTGGCTCAAGCCCAAGTTTTCGGACCCCTGGTGCAGCCTAATGAGAGGCGTTATCCCCTTGATGCTAATGACCTTGATCTGACCGCAGTGAAAATTGCGAACCTTGAGAAGCAATTCAGAAAGGCACAGGGCCTTAATTCCATTCCCGACATTGAGGATGGGCACACCGAGTTCTCAGACGGCCCCTGCATGATTCAAAATGCCATATATTGACCGTTTTGACGGGTTTGGGGATCCGATGGTCCATTTCCGACTTTTCTTGGATGTCCTAAAGCCGATGGGTCTGACTAAGCCACAGAAACTCTCTCTCAGATGGAAGAACCTGTCAGTGTAGCAGCCACTTGGTACGCTAAGTTGGAGGACCAAGTGAAGCAAAACTGGAAAGAATTGGCTGAGGCCTTTGTCGATCAGTATTCCTACAATACCCAAGTTGAGATGACCATCCAAGAGCTTGAAGCAACCCGCCAAAATCCAAAAGAGCCTTTTGTGAAATTTGTTGCGAGGTGGAGAGCAAAGGTAGCACAAATGACAGATCGCCTCTCTTCTGAGAGGGATCAAGTGCAGATGATGGTGCGGAACCTCGAGCATGATATGTTGCAGAAATTGATAGTCGCTCCGCTATTCACTTTCAAGAGTTTGCATGAACTGGGGGTCCAGGTCGAGAATGCGTTCAACAGCGGGATCATTTCCAGAACAAGTGAACCGACAAGGAGGGTGACTTCAAGGAGTACCAATGCCGGAAGTAGCACTATTCCCGAACCCACTGAAATCAATACAGTCACTGCAGCCAACCCTTTTGCCAATCCAAGCCCGCAAATAGCCGACCCAGCCCGAGCTCAGGGCAGAACTTTCACCCCTCTCCATATGAGCCTGACTAGCGCACTAAAAGTCCTAATGGAAAGAGGGCATCTCAAACCTCTCGATCCTCAACCTCTTCCTAACCCACTCCCAGCCAGACATAACCCCTCCAAATACTGTATGTACCATCAACAGCGCGGTCATGGCACCGACCGTTGCTACCGCCTTCGTCATGAGGTCCAAAATCTCATCGACAACCGGACGATAGCTCCACCTTCAGGCCCCAATGACCAAACATTTCCCACCTACCTCAATCTCATCCATACACTGCCATCCGCTTATGACCCCAGCATATACATCACCCCGGCCCATTTACCCAAGCCTGAGGTGTTTATTCCAGAAAGCATGGACCTATGCATGATGGGTGCACCTGAACCCCAATCATCTCAAACCCATGAACCCACTACTTCCGAGCTGATGAGGATGATTGAAGATCTTCAGAGAACAGTGGCGGATTTAGCCTTTGGAGTTTTGGCTCCATCATCAACCACATCGCCTACCAGGGAGTTCATGTCAAAAGGCTCGCCAAGCTTGGGGCGGGCTACATCTGAGGAAGGCCAATCCCGTGACAAAGTGGAAGCGAGTGGAAAGAACAAGGTAACGGTAGACATGGATCCCCATGAACATCTTATGTTGGCTGTTAAGACTTTGAAATCCGAGGGACTGAACAAAGAACAAGTGCTCGCGATTGTCGCAAAAGCTGTGAATGACACTTTCGCTACCCAAGATGGAGGCAGTTTGAATCAAGGGGCAAGCCGGGAGAAGGGCCGATATACCAGAGGCAATCCTGTTAGCTCTAATCCTCCACTCAGAAGAGATCAACAAACCAGGCCAACACCTGCCAATCCCTTTGCTGGTGCGCCCAGCAAAAATCCACAAACTCAGAAGTACCAACCCCGAGGTCAGAGGGTCTTCCATGCCCTCCACATGCCTTTATCCAAAGCTTTCCAAATCCTAACCCTTATATAATTGATTAATTGATTTAATTACCAATCTTAATTTCTTTAACCTAACCCTTATATACACTGATCATTTTCCAACCATTAATTGTCATTATTTATACTCATCTCAACAAAACATAAACTTAATTTCATGAATCTAATGTCAGCTTAAGCATTCTTCGTTTCCAAAATAAATTCTACAACTAGGGTTAAGCATAAATTAGGGATTTTTACTATTCAACACAAAATCTTATTCCCATAACCCAAATATTCCATATTTCACTTAAATCATCAATTCAACTTCCAAAATTAAAAAACCCTAACTTCCTTTACATGCTATTTTGAAAATCTCCTCAAAATGAGGGTTTTATGCAATAGAAATTACCACTTATCTATCCACAAGATAATATTAAAGAGAAGTAAGGAAAATCCCTACCTTAAGCAAGAAGAGAGAGAAACCTGAAATTTCGACATCAACGAAAACATGATCTGCTTGGATAGATAGAAAGCCCTTGGCATGCTCTTCGTTTTTGTATAAGAAACATGGGGTAGAAAATGAGGGAACAAAGATGAAAACCAAGCTTAAGAGGTTGAAACACTCAACAATGGAGGAAAAAGGGGAGAAGAGAGAGAAAGAGCAAGAGAGAATGAAGAAAAGTTGACCAAAAAGTGACTTTTAAATACTCTAAGTTCGAACACTTCGCTCGAGCGAGGAAAGCTTGGCTCGAGCGAAGAAAATAAGCTCCCAAAATCTTTGAAATTCGCGCAGTTCGCTCGAGCACAACTTCCTTTGTTCGAGCGAACTTACTTCCAGCACAAATATAAAGTTCAAACAAGCATAACTCTCTTGTCCGAACTCCATTTTAGGTTATTCTTCTGCCCATATCGAAGCCCCAAAAACAAGCTTTCCAATGGTTCTAGCCTCACATCCAAATTCAAAGTGTGGAAAAAGAAATGAGCAAAAGGGTGATGACTGTTTGTAAGACAATTATCCGAATCAAAGTTTTTGGTTCAATTCTATTTTATCATTATGATACCACCTCAATCAATATCCCAAAATGAACCCAAGAGGCTCCAAGTATAAAAATAATAGTGTTTAGAGCAATCCCATTAATCTAAGAAGTATGAAGTGTCACAATCTCCCCACTTTAAGAAATTTCATCCTAAAATTAGAAAAGAACTACCTAGATAGATTACAACTCTTAACTTAACACACCTGGGATACATTCCCGAAATAAAATAAGAGTCAAAATGAAAGCTACTCAAACCCAATGGTAAGACATTATCCCTAACCAAAGGCTAGACTTAAACTCGAGATAATTTCTTGAATTCCGGTTCAATACCTCAGTGCCCCAAAGACACCCGAACAAAAGAATCACATGGAAAAGATTACAAATACTCTTCGATCAGTATACTAATCGAAATCCAACAGACAAGGAATGACATTAACCCCTAGTAATCCCAAGGACAATAATAACTCCCCAACCAACAATAACATGGACAAAGACCATCACATGACCAAAACCCAATTTTGAAGAGGAAGAAAATCACCATTACACCACACATCCGGCAACAGTGGTGAAAACAATTGGCATACTACAATGCACAGTCCAATACAAAATCTCATATTGCATCATAATTAATGGTATTACCAATTCTTTATACAACCCGACATTTAAAGGTAAAACAATGAAAATCGTTCATTAACATACTTAGATCAAGTCTTTAACATTTAGTTTGACCATGCCATCCCAGGCCACAACTCAGGGAAAAGAAATTTTCATTTTTCCACATCAGTCTCAACATTTTCCCGATGAATTTCAACAATCACCAAATAACCTCTGCCACCCATCCGGTGACATCATAACACATTTTCCATACACACTTATATTAATAACGAATAGAAACAATTAAGGTGCATTCACGAAGTAACATAGCACATGCCACTTCCCACAAGTTGGAAGTCTCCCTACCATTACAAATGTCAATACTAACAATCAATGTGTACATTGGCACAAGTGCGCTTACAACAATTTACATTCAAACAAATTTTATTTTTTTTTTTTTTATTAAAATTTTTTTTTCAATTAAAGTAGTTTCACAAATTCACATCAACAACGTATATACAAAAGTAAAACTCAATGTTTTCCAGTACCACCTGAGGTACTATATCTACCTTATCTCTATTATCCGGACCAAAGCAAATCCCAAGATGACTAAGCATCAATTAACTTCAAATAGCATTTATTGCAACTATCAGTTGCATGTCAAACCAGACTAAACTAACCCAAACCAATCCTTAAGTCCCACCAAAAGGGAGCAACTACAAGGATCCATCTTCTTTACGTAACTTAATCCAATTTACCAATTATCAACTCTCTCAATTCAAATGTCAACACACATCACTTCACATCTCACAATTCACAATCATCATCACATATCATTCTCATGCAAACAGGGCCAAGAAGTTTATAACACTCTACCCCCAACCCAAGGAATTTCTATCAACCTAATACAAGTTTCACCCGAGCCTTACCACGTCACATAAAAGAATTAACACTCATAAAACCCCTCCAATACATTTCCCAACTCATCACCATGCTCACATCTAGGCCGTTCTTAAGTGACAATGTGTCACCCTAAACTCGGATATCACTATTCGGCCAACCATACAATTACCAACACTTACATGTTACCCTGCACCGTTTACTCCGAGGTAGAGCTTCATACATCCTTCTACACATTTCCAAAATCTAACTGGACTTCTCGAATATATGTTGCACTAGCACCATTTCCCATAGTTCCCTCAATCTTGTGCCAACATAGCAATACCTATTTCGAATCACACAAAACAATCGCCACCCGCACAATACTCACTACTAGAAAACATAACCCATATTTCCTCCCAAGAACCACTTCTAGCATTTCTTCATACTCATGAACCCTATACTCGAATACCACAAACTCCTTTACACACACACAACCACTTAGCTCACGACAAACATTATGCTGACACCACCCTCACATTATGGATCACAATTCTTACAACCTACTGAGTAACTTGAACCAACCTCATACCACTCCTACTTTTTCCAAGTTCTTTAATTCCATTCAAAGCTCATGAGTCAAATCATACTTCATTCAGGAAATAAAAATAGTTACACAACATAATATTAAGGGTGCAATTCCTTATAGCGCTTCCCAACATGAACAAGTTCTAAAGTTTAATTACATTACCACACAGTTGGGTTCAGAGATCATACATACACATACATATGCAACACTCGTAGGCACAAAGCTCTACATATAAAAGAAATTACATCACAATGCCAAAGCACAAAATCCTCACCAAAACACAGCATCACTCTTGTCCCTACTTGGACTACTGAGACAAATTTTGCCCACGCGAAGGGCAACGGCACCTAACATGGCCTGATTGTCTACACTTGGAGCAAAAAGGTGGCTCTCTACCTTGCGACCTACTCAAGGAAACCTGAGTCTAACTTGATCTCTTGACCAAAGAACTCAAAGAGGTAAAACCTGGTTCAAGCTGAGACTGGACTTAAGATTGAGATATAGTTCTCCTTTGCCACCAACTAGGTTTGGTGTGCTCTGAAGCTATGGGATTCGTCAATATGGCCCTCTCTCCTTCATACCGACTAGCCTCAAGATTGATGGCCTCCACATGGGCCGCCATTTCTATTAGTGTGTGATAGTTCCTGTGCATGCACCCCACCACTTTCCATCGGATATCATCGCATAACCTTTCCTCAAACTCAATGCAACGCCGCTCCCCGTTGTTACCAACTCTGGAGAAAATCTAGACAAACTAGTGAACTTTACCTCAAACTATGCCAGAGGTGTAGTATCTTGGCGCAACTCCACAAAGTGTTTCCTTAATCTTTCCCGAGCAGAAGAAAGAAAGTACTTGGCCCAAAAGGCCTCGGTGAATGTAGCCCAATTGGTGCCTACTGTAGGGCTTACATGCTTTCACCAATAACCAACCTTTCTCTTCAGCAGAAAACTCGTTGATTCCACTCTCAATCCCTCATTGGTGATCTATTCTAACCAACTTTCTGCCTCGAATGGTTCTGACCCTCTTGTGAACTCCAGTGGGTTAAAGCAAAAAAACTCCTTAATGATCTTGAGGGCACGAGACTCGTCTCCCTCATTGTGAGTTAAAGTCTCCCTTACAGCTTTTATAATCTCACGTGCAATCTCTTCTCCCACAAATGGTGCTACAAGTGCGGGTACTCTTGGAACTGTTGTGCCCCTATTGGTATCCATAGTCCCAACACGACCTCTGCTAGCTTGCCCTGACATTCTATCAAAGACAACAATCAAACATCAATTAGCCGTACTCTAACCCCTTTCCCAGGACACTTACTCTTCCTACTAAGACACAAAACCAACATAGCATATAATCCTATAGCACATAAACAACAAACCATGTAATTGAATCAAATCTACAAGAATGGCCACTTGTCTCGGAACTTTCAAGGAACTCTCATTGGAAACCACGTTAATCAGATGCGTTTCCAATGAGATCTTTAAGCAAGTTAGCTGGCTACAAGCTTTATCCCTGAAACTTAACTCATCCTCACACAATGCAACAAACAATGTCCTACACCTCATACTTCCTACGTGCAAATGTCTTCACCAAGTGAAGCCAACCTATTGTGATAAAAACCACTTCCCACGAGCTCAAGGTTTTCAAACCTGGATAGCTCTGATACCAAGCTGTCACACCCCAAATTTCATTACTCGGAAATATTACCAAAACCTTTAATTCAAGTCCATTTTATTAAATACATTTATTATTACAAATAACCATTACATTGAGTAATAATAATATTGTTCCCTCTCGAATGAATACAACCATAATACATGCCAATATTCACATTGAATAACATATAAATCTCTACACGATGACTTGTGAAAGAAAATAAACTCCTCAAATCCTCAATCCAACATTCTAGACTTCATTCTTGAAAATGGTTAAAATAAATAGGATGAACATGAAGTCCAGTAGGAATCTTTCCTAATTTTAAACAATAAGATCCCTAGATACATGTGATCATGGATGCTAAAGAGTGATACATATATAATTAAGATGCTCTACCATATTCGAAAATACTATATATATATATATATATGAATACCATTTTCATAAAGAAATCCACAAACAACTTTTTAAAGAAAAGATTTTCTTTTCAGTCTCTATGATTCTAGTGTAGTTTTCAAAAGTTCTTTATGAAAATCCCTTGTTGACATTACCAAGAAGTCTAATTATAGAAAAGAATCATTCTAATATAAGTCATAACAAACAAATACCCATTATAACCATATTAGATGAATCTACGCAATCCCATATATTCAACCTTACACCATTATGATTATTTACTTCCCAATATCACAATCACACCTGTAGATCTCGTTATAATTGTTTCACATAAACCAAATATAAATCGAATCCATTACCAAGCCACATTATCGCACTACTACGCTTTACCGGTCACGAACTGGAACGAATGTGGAACCTCACGCTTTATTGGTCACAAGCCGGAAGGAATGCAAAACCATATGCTTTACTAGTCACAAGCCAAAAGGAACGCAGAACCTTTACACGTCTCATCAACCCACACGCTTTACCGGGCGTTGCTCCGGAAAGAAGGTGGAACCTTTATTAAGCGCCACACTTTGCCGGCTCAAATACGGCGGGAAACAGACCCCAAAGCAACATCCCAATCCATCAATTCGTCAAGTCATTCCCCATTATGATTTGTGGGCAAAGCTAACACATCGTTCATTATTTCGGTTACATATTAGCTCAATTACACATCCACCATATGATAAGGATTCATTCACATGATAAGTACACATCATATTCCACCACATTCTCTATTATTTATCAACTCATTCATTGTTTTTATCACAAAATAATCTAACAACACATCCACAAAAAATATAAAGGCTCATCTTTAGAAGTATTCACACTTTTTATGTTCAAATTATGTCTTTACTTTTCCTCATTATCATCAAATTTTCATAGTCAATTTCACAATACAATAATCATCATAAATTATCCATGATTAATTGATTTAATTACCAATCTTAATTTCTTTAACTTAACCCTTATATACAACGATCATTTTCCAACCATTAATTGCCATTATTATACTCATCTCAACAAAACTAAACTTTATTTCATGAATCTAATGTCAGCGTAAGCATTCTTTGTTTCCAAAATAAATTCTACAACTAGGGTTAAGCATAAATTAGGGATTTTTACTTTCAACACAAAATCTTATTCCCATAACCCAAATATTCCATATTCCACTTAAATCATCAATTCAACTTTCAAAATTTAAAAACCCTAACTTCCTTTACATGCTATTTTGAAAATCTCCTCAAAATGGGGGTTTTATGCAATAGAAATTACCACCCATCTATCCACAAGATAATATTGAAGAGAAGCAAGGAAAATCCTTACCTTAAGCAAGAAAAGAGAGAAACCTGAAATTTTGACTTCAATGAAAACACGATCCGCTTGGATAGATAGAAAGCCCTTAGCGTGCTCTTCATTTTTGTATAAGGAACATGGGGTAGAAAATGAGGGAACAGAGATGAAAACCAAGTTTAAAAGCTTGAAACACTCAACAATGGAGTAAAAAAGAGGAGAAGAGAGAGAAAGAGCAAGAGAGAATGAAGAAAAGTTAACCGAAAAGTGACTTTTAAACATGCTAAGTTTGGACACTTCGCTCGAGCGAGGAAAGATTGGCTCGAGTGAAGAAAGAAGCTCCCAGAATCTCAAAAATTTGCGCAGTTCGCTTGAGCACAACTTCCTTCGCTCGAGCAAACTTACTTCCAGCACAGATACACAAAGTTCAAACGGGTATAACTCTCTCATTCGGACGCCATTTTAGGTTGTTCTTGTGCCCAAATCATAGCCCCAGAAACAAGCTTTCCAATGGTTCAAGCCTCACATCCAAATTCAAAGTGTAGAAAAAGAAAAAGGCAAAAAAGTGATGATTGTTTGTAGGACAATTATCCGAATCAAAGTTTTTGGTTCAATCCTATTTTATCATTATGATACCACCTCAATCAATATCCCAAAATGAACCCAAGAGGCTCCAAGTATAAAAATAAAAGTGTTCAGAGCAATCCCATTAATCCAAGAAGTATGAAGTGTCACAAATTGAATCATATGAATGTAAAGATATCATATTCAGAACTGGATTATTATTTAATTAATATCATGGGATGAATTATGGTTATTATTTTGACACATAATAAGTAAGACCTATGTAAAATCCACAAGTTTGGTGAAGCTTTGGTGATGTATTGATTCATTTTGATAATGAAGAAATTCTCGAGGAGGTTCCTTGGGGAGCGAACGTAGGCCCAGCATGCTGAACCATTGTAAATCTCTGTGTTTGATTTTCTCTTCCTATCCCCTTTATTTTTATATTGATTATTATTACCCTGTCTTTTATTCGTTAAAATTTGCATTTTTTGATTATTATATTTAATATTGTAAAATTATTTTTAATAACCCAATTCACCCCTCCTCTTGGGTTGCCTCCCTAGGATAACAATTTGTATCAAAGCTTAGGCTCTTGCATTTGACTTAATCATCTAAATGGCAACCAATTTTGATGTTTGTTTTACTGAAGGTCAATTGCCCTCTAGACCATCGTTTTTTGATGGCTTAAATTATACTTCCTGGAAAGCAAGAATGAAAATTTTCATTCAAGCTTTAATGTAATAACCCACATTCATGTCTTAGTCATGTTCATGTGCATTTGCATGATTTTGTCTTGTTAAGCTTGCATTTGTAGACTTTGACTTGTTTTGCCTAAGTAAAGGTCCCTGTCTTGTTTTGTGCTTATGTGATTTGCCTAAGTGTTGTATGCATGCTTTGTTCCTTCCTTGCTGTCTCAAGCCTAGGTCATGTTAAGCCTAGGTCATGCCAAGCCTAGGTCATGTTAAGCCTAGGTCACACCTTTGAGCCTTTTACACCTAGGCCACTGCACGCCAACACCTAGGACTATCTTGGAACCACTTTGGTTGACCTCCACCTTCACCCTGGCATATTGGCCGAGATGTCATCATCTAGGCCGAGGTGTGCATCACCTAGGCCGAGGTGTGTATCATCTAGGCCGAGATGTTATCATTTAGGCGTCCTAGATCTTTGATCCTTGCACCTAGCGATCTTGTTCCGGGACTAGTATGACCTAGACCGAGGTGTGGCACATCTAGGCCAAGGTGTGGCACAGCTAGGTCAAGTGTTATCCTTCCTAGCCGAGATCATTGAAACCTTTTGCCCGAAGCCTTGTCCTAATCCGAGATCATTACCTTCCAGAGTGCCCATGTCACCTTACTTGTTATATACACTTTGTCATACTCTTGTTTGTCATTCTGTTACCTTTTTGAGGAGAGCCAACCAGTCGTTGCCATGTGTCCCAACAAAGGGTTAAGTTAGCCGGCACAGAGAGAAAACATATCATTTGTCATATCTTTGTCTTAAGAAGAGAGAGAAGCTCTAGGAAAGAGGAAGAAGTTCTTAGAGAGAGAGCTAGATTCTAAGCTTGATCTTCACACCTTGAACCGTTAGATTCGTATTTTGAGGTTAGATTCTTGATCTACTCTTGTTATTCTTTATGTTGATCCGATCACATTGCATGATCTAGCATGATTCATAAGCCATGCATTGACTTAAAGCCTGTTTTAGAAAGAGAAAATGATGTTCTTGTGTTCTTGAAATAAAACCATATTTTGATCCGAAAGTTTGTATCAAGATCCATGTTTTTGTGTTTGTTTTCATAAGATCTTCAAGTATGGGTACCTAGGTCCATGTTTTCAAACTCATCTCATGAAATCTCAGATTTTGAATAAAGAAGTTATGAATCTAGCATTCATATTCTTCATGTTCATGTTCTTCATGTTCTTCAAGGGAGGAAACCCAGATTTCCCGACTTCACCTTTCCCTACGTGTGGTCGCCGAGACCACTCTTGCCTAGATCTCACACCTAGGCCAAGCATCGTATCTCACCTTGGCCTACCTTGCATGATCACTTGCACCATTAGTCTATCTTGCAGGCACACCCAGGCTAACCACTGCACACCGAGGCCGACCATGGTACACCCTTGCCAGCACCTTATAACACCTCGGCAGGCAGCTGCACACTGAAGCCTAGGTAACCACACCTCGGCCAAGAGGTGTGGGACCTCGGCCAAGACCTCCTGAGTTCACCCAACTAGGTCATCTTTGCCTAGATCATTTCTGTGCATCCATTCCAAGACCTAGTTGGTACCCAGCATGCTTTTCCAAGAAGAAAAAGAGTATTTTAACTCCCAGCACATGTTTTACTTTGTCTTGACTTGGTTTTGGAAAGAAATGCCTAGATCATTTACACTCATGTAAAGCTTGTTTTGAGAATGCATTGCATAGCCATCTTTGAGCATTCCTTCTTGTCTTCTTGAAGTGCATTCTATGGACTTTTATTATGTATTTGTAGGTCTTGGATCCTTTGCCTTAGTCCCTATACCCCAAAGAGCTATGTGAGTGGTATTTTTAATAAAGCTATGTTATAAAGTTTTGATAAAGCTTTGCTTTGTTTTGAAAAAGTATTTGATCAAGCATGAATGATTATCTCTAGTTTTATATCAAGTATTATCTTGTTTTGATGACATTCTTGGAAAGTCCTTTCGTGCTATGGGACTTTAAGCCCATGTAGCACCTATGTTTGAGATATCTCTGCCATCGACGGACTTTTACATATGGTACCACCGACGGTCTTGTACGGGTGGATTTGTCTAATTGATTTCGGGTCAATTATTCCCTTGTTTTGTCCGGAATGTCATCCCATGTATTATGTAGATGTTATTAAACATCCCAAGAAGATTTGAAAGATTTTGATTGATGAACTTGATTCATCCCATGTTTTGTACAAGTTATTATATGTATTGTTTTGATAAAGATCTCGAATATCATTCATTCAAACCTTTATTAATTATATCATTCACTGAGCATCCAAGCTCACCCTCCCCTCTATATATATGTAGGTGGCGAGCAAGAAGGCGGTGACGCCTAGATGTTATTTGCAAGTTGTTTTGGATTCTAACCTCTTGAAGATTATGTTTGTTAGTTTTAATTCACTTCTTTTGTATATGTCGGCTTGAGAAGCCTTTTGATCAAGATATAATATGTACTCCATTTTATTTTGTATTCAAGTTGTAAAACCATGTTAAGATGTATGTCATTTCATTTGATCTATGCACAGCTCTTATGGACTACTTAGATTTAAATTTATTGCTTCTGCACATGTAAGCCCCATATGTATACTCTGATTGTGTGTGAATCTTTGTAAGTTGGCCTTTGGTAATCTCGGATTACTGGCCATCACGGCACCATTCTACTAGGGGCGGAATGGGATCATGACAGATTGGTATCAAAGCACCGGTTCCTTATAGTACGTTATTCACACACTTTGAGTCCTAAAGAGCATAGAATGTCCCTTAGAATGATGTTAGGATTGCATCATATTACTTGCTATTTGACAAGGTGTGCATCATCCCGGCATGATCATTTGTTACTTGCATACATGTCTATTTGTTCATTTTGTTTAAAAAGTCACATTTTGTATACTCCTAGCATCATGAGAAGGGGTAGACCTCCAGTTAGCCGAGATCAATCAGATGACAGGTTAGACAGATTAAAAAGGATGGTAGAGGGTTTGGCCCATGAGTTGAGGCAAGCAAGGCAACAAGACACTAGTACTACATCTACTCAGGCTGAGCAGACAAATGGTCGACATGCAGTTCCACCTCCACCTTCTCCAGTACCGCAAGTGCCTCCACAGCCAGCTTTGTACGGGGACGGCACATTGACCTTGATCAAAGAATTCAAGAAGATGAATCTGCCGGAATTCCATGGAGGTATAGAGCCAATGAAGGTTGAAGCATGGGTTCTTGAGATGGAGAAGTTGTTTGAGATCTTTCCCAGCACCGACGCTCAAAAGGTGTCATTGGCAGCATTCACACTGGACGACGATGCTCGTAAGTGGTGGATGATGATCCGAGAAGGCAATCCAGGTTTGACTTGGGCCAGATTTTTGGAGTTGTTTTATGACAAGCACTTTTCCCTCAGTGTTCAAGATCGCAAGGCCACAGAATTCTAGACTTTGACACAGGGTAACAAAACAATGGCTGAATATGATCGTGTTTTCACCAAGTTGGCAAGGTATGCACCTTACATGGTCAATAACGAATGCAGGATAGCTAGGGAGAGTGGACTTCGGGGACCAATACAAGATTGGGTTAATATGCTCAACATGCCGACTTATGCAGGAGTGTTAGATAAAGCCATCCTGGCAGAAGCTAACTTGAACAAATACCAGAGTTCAAGGGAGAATCAGAGAAAGAGGCAGGATTATGACAATCACTAAGCACCGTCTGATGTCAATAAGAAGGTAAATGTGGGTAATTCAAGCAACTCAAATCAGGAAAGTGGCACTAGGCCGACATGTACAAGTTGCGGGATGCGACATTTTGGAGTTTGTCATCGGGGATCTGGGGCATGCTTTGAGTGTGGTGAGATGGGGCATCGTATTAAGGATTGTCCCAAGGTAAAGGCTAAAGATGGTAAGAAGAGATGAGAATCTAACATCCAGAGTTGTTTTTAGGGCAAGGTAACTTAAGTTTCGGGACCAAACTTCTTTAAGGAGGGTAGACTGTAATAACCCACATTCATGTCTTAGTCATGTTCATGTGCATTTGCATGATTTTGTTTTGTTAAGCTTGCATTTGTAGACTTTGACATGTTTTGCCTAAGTAAAGGTCCCTGTCTTGTTTTGTGCTTATGTTATTTTGCCTAAGTGTTGTATGCATGATTTGTTCCTTCCTTGCTGTCTCAAGCCTAGGTCATGTTAAGCCTAGGTCATGCCAAGCCTAGGTCATGTTAAGCCTAGGTCACACCTTTGAGCCTTTTACACCTAGGCCACTGCACGCCAACACCTAGGACCATCTTGGAACCACTTTGGTTGACCTCCACCTTCACCCTGGCATATTGGCCGAGATGTCATCATCTAGGCCGAGGTGTGTATCACCTAGGCCGAGATATGTATCATCTAGGCCGAGATGTTATCATCTAGGTGTCCTAGATCTTTGATCCTTGTACCTAGTGATCTTGTTCCAGGACTGGTATGACCTAGACCGAGGTGTGGCACATCTAGGCCAAGGTGTAGCACAGCTAGGTTAAGTGTTATCCTTCCTAGCTGAGATCATTGAAACCTTTTGCCCGAAGCCTTGTCCTAATCCGAGATCATTACCTGCCGAAGTGCCCATGTCACCTTACTTGTTATATACACTTTGTCATACTCTTGTCTTGTCATTCTGTCACCTTTTTGAGGAGAGCCAACCAGTTGTTGCCATGTGTCCCAGTAGAGGGTTAAGTCAGCCGGCATAGAGAGAAAACATATCATTTGTCATATCTTTGTCTTAAGAAGAGAGAGAAGCTCTAGGAAAGAGGAAGAAGTTCTTAGAGAGAGAGCTAGATTCCAAGCTTGATCTTCACACCTTGAACTGTTAGATCCGTGTTTTGAGGTTAGATTCTTGATCTACTCTTGTTATTCTTTATGTTGATCCGATCACATTGCATGATCTAGCATGATTCATGAGCCATGCATTGACTTAAAGCTTGTTTTAGAAAGAGAAAATGATGTTCTTGTGTTCTTGAAATAAAACCATGTTTTTATCCAAAAGTTTGTATCGAGATCCATGTTTTTGTATTTGTTTTCATAAGATCTTCAAGTATGGGTACCTAGGTCCATGTTTTCAAACTCATCTCATGAAATCTCAGATTTTGAATAAAGAAGTTATGAATCTAGCATTCATGTTCTTCATGTTCTTCATGTTCTTCAAGGGAGGAAACCCAGATTTCCAGACTTAACCTTTCCCTACGTGTGGTCACCGAGACCACTCTTGCCTAGATCTCACACCTAGGCCAAGCATCGTATCTCACCTTGGCTTACCTTGTATGATCACTTGCACCATTAGTCTATCTTGCATGCACACCTGGGCTAGCCATGGTACACCCTTCCCGGCACCTTGTAACACCTCGGCAGGCAGGCACACCGAAGCCTAGGTAACCACACCTCGGCCAAGATGTAAACAATAGGTTTTATTCTTTTGATGAATTACAATCCACATTTGAAGAATTCCATAATGAATTTCAAAAACTTGGCATTAAAAATATTGCTCTTAAAAAATTGCTTTCAAGCTTAACAAAAGAAAATGAATCTTTATTTAATAAAATTGAAGTGTTACCAAAAAAAAAAAAAAAAAAATCAAAGATAAAAGAAGAAAATGACATTTTAAAATCAAAAGAATTTCCTATTTTGAAAAAGGAACAAAATGATTTGACACTTGAAAATGAGGATTTGAAAAATGAAAATGTAGATTTAAAAAAAATCTTCAATTGATTTGAAATTTGAAAGTGAGGCTTTTAAAAATGACAATGAGATTTTGAAAAAGCAAGTAGATGAATTATTTTTAAAACAAAACGTCTCAAATAATTTGAAAATCGAAAATGATTCTTTAAAAAAAGGATAATGTTGTTTTGAAAAAAAATATAGAAAATTTGAAAATATTCTTTCAAAATTTACTCAAGGAAGAGACACTTTGGATAAAATTCTTGAAAGTCAAAATCATACATTTGGTAAAGCCGAAATTGGATATAAATCATTTTCAAAAAGAAAAACTTCAAAAATGATTTTGTTCATGCAATTTCTAGACACTCTTATCTCGCATGTCACCTTTGTGGTAAAAAATGTCATATTTCATCTTCATGTCCTATTAAAAGAAATTCATTTTGCTAAAATAAAAAATATATGGATTCAAAAATCAAGAAACTTTGAAACTAATATTCACAGACCCAAAAAAGTTTGGCTACCAAAATCGAAAACTTGATTATCTTTTGTAGGTGCTTCAAGGTGAAATCCGGTAAAGATTAATGGTGCTTGGACATCGAATATTCATAATGCATTGTCGGAGACTATTTAGTAATCATATTAAATATATTGATTTTGATGATACTTAATTATTCACTTTTTATGAAGATTTATATGTTCTTTAAACATTTTTGGACTTATTTACATCATATAAGATTGCCATGCATACATGAATATATTATTCCAATTCATACATGTTTATTATACATTCATTATATTTGATCATGACACAAATATTTTGAGCTACGTGAAGGTAGAAGAAAAAGAGAAGAAAACAAAATTATTACTATTTTGATGTTTTAACTAAAAGGGTTGTTTCATCACTTTCTCTTGAAAATGTGAATTTGAAAAAGTCTTTAATTGATTTGAAATTTGACAATGAGTCTTTTAAAAATGTTGATGAGGTTTTGAAAAAGCAAATGGATGAAGTATCTTTAAAAGAAAATGCCTCAAATGAATTTTTTTGGCAGGACCCACAAACGATTTGAAAAGTTTTTTGAAAGAAAATTTGAAGCTTTGTATTCCACTCTTTCAAAAAGTTACAAAAGAAAAATTGCTTGACAAACAAAAATGTGTTTTTAACAAAGTTCAGATTGGCTTCAAGCTGGACAAGAAATATCGGGTATGTTTGGTTTGGATTTGTAGAGTGATTTTGGGAAAAAATTTCTAAAAAATTTGTTTGGTTTGTAAATTTTCCAAAACAATTTTCAAAATCACTCTCTCTCTTTTACCTATCAATCAATCACTTTTTCTCTCTCCTCTCTCCTTCTCAATCACTTTTTCTCTCACACACATCTACTCAATTATAACAAAACATCAAATCATTCCAAACTCCCAAACTTCAAAACTACTTTCAAAATACACAACCAAACAAACCAAAAAAAATTCTAAACTCACTCCCGAAAACAATTTTTAAAAACTACTATCCCAAAACCAAACCAAACATACCCATCGTTTTTCAAATATTTCTTTATTGAAACTTCTTCATCTAGTAGTCCTTGCATTACTTGTTTTTATTGTGGAAAGAAAGGACATTATATTGGTGCGGAATATGTTTCAAATTCTAACCCCCATAAATCCAAGAAAGTATGGGTACTTAGAAAGAAATCAAGTTATTTTGTAAGTGAAATCTCAAAGAATACCAACGACTTGGAAAGAAGATGCACATCAAGAGTGTTCAAATCTTAAGAGCAAAATCAATCCCTACATGATGATAAATGATGAAATGAGAGCTACCAAGATGAAGAATAGAGGTAATGTATTGATGAAAATTCCAAAGTAATAAATGAAGGTATAACCTTCAACACACCTTCAAGTTTAAATTTTATATTCGTTAAGGTGTGATTTATGTAAAATAGGTTTCTAAAATTTCTTGACTTTGATTAGTAAAATATATTGATGAAATCTATTTGTGAATAAATCTTAATACTATTCATCTTGCATATTGATAAAAATTTGGCTGCACACTAATTTGATAATCCATTTAGAGTCATATTATTATAGAATTGGTTTTCATGATATAGCATGTGTACATTAATTATATTGTGAAAATTTTGTTTAGTACATCCATAAGATATGCTCTCTCTCTCTCTCTCTCTCTCTATATATATATATATATAAATTCATGCTCATATTGTAACGCCCTCAAAATAACAACATAAAACCCAACAATAAAGAGATGCATTGATATGTATAAAAGATCCACATTCTTCCATTAACAGAGTTTCACTACAAAAAGTATTACATGTTAACAACAAAAGCAAATGCCCTAAGGGCTTACAGCTTTCCAAGTTAACACTTGGTTACAAAAAGTAGAGTGCTAACTCATTTACACATTAAGCCCTTGGCTTGAATTTACATGTAATACATCAAAGAAAGACAACAAAAAGTCTGTCCGCCTCTAGCCTCCCAAGCTATGTCCTTGGAGGTGGCATGCTACCTGTACCTGAAAATGATGTTCCCATATAGGGTGAGCCACAGCCCAGTAGAAATACACTAAACCAACTATGAACAATGACTAAAAGATTAGCAGTTGATAGATGGCTAACACCGAAACATCCACTTATATCACATTTCGATTACATGACTTACAAGTCTATGTTATCTATCATTTTCCATTTTCGACAGATAGGTACATTAGCTATGTCATCACATTAACCGATAAGCATATGAGCTGTATCAACGTCTCAGCAGATAAGTATAAGAACTATGTCACACAACAAACGATAAGCATAGGAGCTATATCTACTCTTCTCTAGACAAGCATATGAGCTATATCTATACTTCTCAAAGATAAGCATATAAGCTATACCTTCACTTCTTTAGACAAGCCTATGAGTTGTATCTACGGAGTACATCCCCCATCTCCTCCCAACACTATCCGGTTTAGAGGTACATCCCCCATCTTCCCCTAAACCGCGGAGTACATCCCCCATCTCCTCCTCTACACAAAGTGCATATAAACACATAGGTTCTATACACAATCAATCAATACATAAAATTAATGTATTCTATCAACCGTCATACTCTATGACACATTCCATTGATTAGTTTCAATTTGCCTAATCATCATGCATTGTCTACAACAATCAAGACTATCCTCCACCGATAGCCCAAAGCAGTTATTTCTATACAGAAAATAAATGCACAAAATGGATATTAAATCAACATTTCAATTCGGTGAGTGATAAGTAATTCAACTACACCCTTTTTCCGTACTTCCAATCTCAACATTTTCAACCCAATTCCTCATTTCTCACAATTAATTATTCAAATTAATCAATCAATGTAATTAGGGCATTTTCCATAATTAACATTTCAACCCTTATGGTTCCATTTTTCATCAATAATTCCACATTAATCTCATTTCTCAATACTAAACATGCATATAG
This sequence comes from Camellia lanceoleosa, assembly GCA_025200525.1. Classification (NCBI taxonomy): domain Eukaryota; kingdom Viridiplantae; phylum Streptophyta; class Magnoliopsida; order Ericales; family Theaceae; genus Camellia; species Camellia lanceoleosa. The sequence goes on from CM045768.1 coordinate 95,375,051, forward strand.
GTTTATTTTAAATAAAACCCCAACTTTTATAAAATTACATAAAAGCCCCAAACTTTCACAAAATTACCAAATCAACTCCAACATCTCAAAATACTAAAATTTAAAGACAAAACTCATAGAGAGGAGTAGGTTATCCCTACCTCAAAGTTAGAGCTCGAATGGAGAAGAGACCAAAATCAAAACGCTCCAAACACCAAACTTTTAGGATCAAAACGACGCCCCCGACGATCAACCCAACCTTTACAAAGGCCGAAGGGAAGAAGAACACTCTACCTAGATCAAACCCTAGAGAGAAGTTATGGTTTTAGAGTGAGAAGCTCTGAAAATGGCGTTTTGGAAAAGTAGGAGAGAGAAGGAAAAGTGAAAAGTGATTTAAAATGTCCAGCCACTCTCAGTTATACGACAGGTCCGCTCGAGCGTAAAATACACCGCTCGAGCGTAAAGACACATAAAACATGGTCCGCTCGAGCTCAACAAGGTCCGCTCGAGCTCCAAGAAACAAAAATAAAGTTCGTCCGCTCGAGCGTGAAATCCAGCCCGCTCGAGCGTAAATCTCCCTCTCCCAGAACTCTTACCAAAAAGGTACTGTCCGCTCGAGCGCCAAAAATCCCGCTCGAGCGCAACTCGCTCGAGCTCAGAAAACCCACTCGAGCGTAGAAACCACACCTACAGAAGTTTTGCAGAAGCACAAGATACCGGATGGGTGTATTCTCCGCTCGAGCGCCCAAAAACCCGCTCAAGCTTACAAGCAACAACAAGGTCCCCGCTCGAGCGTAAACTCCTCCGTTCGAGCGGACCAACCAAAAACCTGGGCGATTAGACTTGGTTCCTAAGTTCAACCAACCTGTAACAAACCTGCCCAACACATCCCATAACTCAAATACAAGGTATAAAAGGATGTAAACAAGATAATAGTCAACTACCAACATCAACGGACACATGTCCGGATCACTGTACAACAAGGGTAAACCCGGGATCGCTATATATATGCTTCACATTGTATATTTGATAAACATATTGTGAATAATTGATGCATTATTTTGTGAAATTACTTTGTTTCGAATTTAACAAATAGGTTGTGTTTTTATTCAATGCATTTGAAAAGGAAAGTTTTTTTTTTTTTTTGAATTTGATATTGCTTTGAACTTATCTTAAAAATCTTTTGAATTGATTGTTTTGAAATTATCAAAATTAACTTGTTTATAGCATTCATGTTTTATTCCACATTGAGTAGAATAATTGTATCAAGCTTATACATGTGGATTGAATATAGTTGATAAAAATGCCTTTTGAAAAGGAAGCACCAACTTAGGGGGAGAAATAATTTTGCTAAACACATTTGTTAAACCCCTTTGAGATGATTTATTTATGAAAGGAAATTAAAGACTAAAAAGTTTCCAACTCGTGAATTAAAAGTATGTTTCCTGCTACTCTCTTAAGTTCTTTTGAGGTAAATTTCATATACTCTCTTACATCCTTTGAACTAACATTTTCATTACAAAGATATGGAAAGGATTGATTATTCATGGATTTAATTATGAATCATATGATGTGATGATGAATAAAGAAAAATATGCTCTTGTTAAAAATAAAAATAAAAAGGGACAAAAAGAAAATCATGCTTATGCTTAAAATTGTGCTATATATTTTTTTGATGATTTTCTTGTCATATGAACTGTTATATCATGGACATGCCTTAGTTGTGGAATTTCCCTAACTTCATGTGATTATAACGAGAATAAGTTATGTGAGCTGTAATTAGTATTCTGCATAATGTTTGTGTTATGATTGTTAAGTTCTCTTAGATTGCATAATTGGTATCAGTAACTTCATGGGTTTGCTCTTTCACTGTATTTATCTATATACCCATTAGTAATCTTAATGAAAATAAACTCCAACATTTTTCTATGATTGTTTTCTTTATAAATTCTCTCTCTCTCTCTCTCTCTTGCTCTCCAACTCTATCACCACCATTATCTACCACCTTCATCACTATCATCGTCCATCCAAATCCCTCACCGATCTACCAAATCCATCACAAATCTACATATATCCATCACCGATCTACTAAGATCTATCTCTGATCTATATCATATCCATTATCGATCTTCACCGTCATTTCTGATCCTCTCAATCGTCGTAGATCTGCATCATCATCATCAATCTTCACCATTACCACCGATCTTCATTGCTATCAACGATCTTTACATCCACCAGCATCGTTTCTCTAATCAAAATGCTAAAATTATTTTTGCAATTTGCAATACTTCTTTTGTGGTTGCATGTGTTACAAACTCTTTGTTATTATATTACTATTGCTTCTACCTGGTATGAAGCATTTGGTTTCATGTGTCTTTTTTCTTCTTCTTATTCTTTTTTTTTTTGCTGGTACACTCGGTGCAGTTGTATTTGGCCGAATCTTAATGGCCCTTGGTATTATTGATTGGGAAACTATTCTGTAATTGTTTTATGAAGCGTCATGATCTCAGAGGGAATTTTCTTAAAATTATTTTCTGATCATATGCATTAACTCAAGGGGAGTTTCTATATTCAACAGATATTATGTTAAATGCTTGCATCGTTATTGTTAAATATTTCTTGTTGCAGTTATTTCAAAAGATAAATAATTTTGTTTACCTCATATTAACCTTTTATTTTGATGATATCAAACGGGGAGAAGAAATTTGATTTATATATAAATTTTTTGACAAAGAATTTGTTAATAATGGGAGAGAAAATATAATGAAAATAAATGTCTATATTATGATTGTTAAACATTTTCATGGTGTATTTATTCATGTATAATTTTGTGTCAAATTCATGTATATATTGTCATCAACAACAAGGGGGAGATTGTAAATCATATGATTTAATTTTGATGATATCTAAAATATTACTTGATAAATTGTGATTTTTTAATATATGAATTTTACATTATTTGGCACAAAATATTATCTCTTTAAAATATATATTATATGATATATTTGTTATAAATATTTTGTAAATAGAAGTTACTGTGCTATATTTGATTTTACAAAAATATTTTGGAAAATTTACTATTCACATGTTGAAAAATCTAATTAGTCACTATTCATCTTTTGACAAATTTGATATTGATTGGTTATCTTCTTTTGACAAAATTGATATACCCACATGGGTGGGGGTCATTTTTTACTAAAGTGTATTTAAAATCTGTACAAAAATTTTGAAAGGAGCATATATTTTCAGATATGATATAAATGTTGTTTAAAGAAATTTTATTATGCATACAAATATTTTAATAGAGAAGTTACTTTGTAGTCAAATATTTTAATATAAAGGTTACTATGTAGTCACTATGCATTTTTGTTATTTACTGGAGAAGTTTGAAAAATTTTGTTGTTACTATTCATCAACAGCGACCTGACTATATTTTCCAAATGCAACGTGTGGCGTGCGTATCTATTCCACGTGAAGGAAAAAGTCAAAGGAGGAGCGTCTTGCGGTCCGTGATCCGAAGGAGTGTCTGCCTCCCAATGGGTATATTTTTGGGTATATATAGAAGTTTTTGTGGAGAAAAATGAAAAGCTTGAAGAGAAAAAAAAAATCTTGTACTCTAAAATTTTGATTGTATTTTTTCCACTCTACTCTTTCACTTTCAGATCTAAGGCCTCGTTTGGGAACAGGCTAATTTAGTAACTTTTTAGCTAATTGGCTAAAAAGTTAGGTAAAAAAAACTTGTATGTTTGGGATGACTTTTTGGCTAATTACGAAAAGCTGTGCAAAAAGTTGAGAGAAAAGAGAATCTTTGACTTTTTGGTATGTGTTGTTAGCTTTTTGGCTAAAAATGTAACTTTTTGACTAATTGGCTAATTTAGCCACTCCCCAAACGGGGCCTAAGTGTTGTCTTTAGCCTTACACTTTCATATCTACTCTTTATAAGAGAATTATTGTAAAAGAGGGTTGAAATACCTCTTATCTCTATTGATTATTTTGTGAGATGATTTTGTAAGGGTGAAGCCTTTATTGTTGAGTGAGGCTCAACAAATAAGAGTAAGACCTATGTAAAATCCACAAACTTGGTGAAGCTTTTGTGGTGTATTGATTCATTTTGATAGTGAATAAATTCTTGAGAAGGTTCCTTGGGGAGTGGATGTAGGCCCGATGTACTGAATCATTATAAATCTCCGTGTTTGATTTTCTCTCTCTATCTCCTTTAATTTTATATTGATTATTATTGCTCTATCTTTTATTCATTAAAATTTGAATTTTTTTATTATTATATTTAATATTGTAAAATTATTTTTAATAACTCAATTCACCCATTATCTTGGGTTGCCTACCTGGGATAACAATAAGTTTATTTCTTTTTGAATCTCGGCCAATTTCATAGTTGATTTGATCTTTTTGTTCATTTAGCATCTCAGATGTTGCCTTTCGTTTTTTAGGGTTGGTGGCATTGATTTGTTTATTAGACTCTATTCATGAATAATTTCTAATCAACAAAGGTTGTCATGCCCCGCTTTTTATTACTCGGATTCTATTACTAAACCATTATTATAGATTCAATTTCAGAGATAACATATGAAAACTCTTTACATTAACAAGAACACATGAATAAAGATTCTCTCATTCGAATACAATATGAATGCAACAAGAGCTGTAATTAAATAAATTGCCTGTAGGCTTATATCTTTTAAATTAAAAGAAAGGGCTTAACCCTTCTACATCAATGGCATTCCGCCCACAAATAAAAGGCCCCGTGGCCAACAGATAAAGAAGATCCTCGATTTTGAGCCACTTTTTGACATATACCTAAAAAATGATTAACAACGTGGGATGAACATAAAGTCCAATAGAGATCCCAACATAATCCTAAACAATAACAACACACCCATAGCTATGATTATGAATGCTTAATGTTATATCATATACATAAGTGACGGTTTATACTACTTTACTCAAAACCGTTCAATTTATTAAGCAACATAAACAATTCCACTTTACTTTCTCATTTCTTGCTTATAATTAATGCGTCACAACTGGTTACTTTAGAATATGTTCGCAACACTAGATTACTTCTCATTATTTACGCCCAATACAAAACATACGTTCACTTCTGATACATTCATCACCATCCTTGGACGCTAAGTCCATGGTCAAGAACACTTTCAACAACTCGTCCAATACGCCTATGTACATATATATATATATATATATGTCTTAGCATGAATATGAAAACAATACATGTACAGTGATCACTACACTATCACATAAAACAACTCGATCTCACCCAACCATAACCATCACCTACTCATGATATACAAGGATACACCGAGACAAAATGAGAAATGAAACAATGCTCTACTTGCCTTAAGCATGGTAAGCCAATATACCTTTCCATGACGAAATGCCAATTTACCAGACATAAGCTGGAAGGTAATGGTACCTCTGCCAATTTATCAAACACTGGCTGGAAGGTAATGGTACCTCTGCTAAGTTTTCCAAATGCTAGCTAGAAGGTACTGGTACCTCTCATTCTAAGCACGGCCAATTCTCCAAGTGCTAGCTGGAAGATAATGGTACCTCTCATTCTCATCGCGTGAACATTACCAACCATCTCAACATACTAGAATGCATAATAACACAAGTGTACTACATATACAATATTATTCAACACAACAATGTCATCCTCCACCGATGACCAAGGACAAAACCTCTAAGTATATGTATTAAATATACGTAAGACAACAATCCAATTCTCATGAGACCCTAAGTCCAATAATAATATGTAAAGGTTTCAAAATCCAAACTCAAGTTCATTATTAATTTACGAAGGGTTATGATCTCATTTTCTTTCCAAAAACCAATTTCCTTATTGTCCAATCCACACTACTTCAATCATTTTCTAAAAATTCATTTTCTTCATTTAATTAAAAACCACATCCTTGATGCTAAAGCCACAACCCAACCCTACTCGACATGATTAATCCAAACAATTTCAATATCATGGTTACTTCTCCCTTTTAGATATTAACACAAGTACGCAATCTATATTAACAAAATACAAAAGATTATTCAACATCCTTCCTTTTAGATCCATTAAGTCAATAATATTAAATTAGGGTTTTCCTTCCTCTCAACATAAACATATTAAACTACTTCCCAACTAACCCAAACAACAACCAACTAAACAACTTCAATCACAAATATCAAACCCTAGATCCCTTTTCATGACTTTCAAAAAAATCCATAATGAATAAGGTTTTTATGCAATAAAATCTACCACATATCTATCTATAGACGAGGTATTGAAAAGAAGCAAAGAAATCCCTACCTCAACTCCAGAAGATGAGAAAGCCCAAAAGCCCCAAAATTTCTAACATCGACGAAACTACAAATTACTTGGATCAAAAGGAAGCCCTTGACGAGATCTACAATCTTTCTCGAAGGACCAAGGTGAAAATATAACTCTAGGTGAGTTGATCTAAAGATCTAAGTGAAAAAGTTTGAGTTTAGAGAGAGAGAAGAGAAACTCATGATGCAGAGAGAGAAAAGAGAAGGAAAGTGAAATGAACAAGTGTTTGGAGCCTATTTATAGTAACAAAGTGCTAATAGAATAATAGGCCCAAAGTCAATGAAAAGAATAAGTCAAAGCCCCCAAAAGTAGGGCCCAAAACCGAACCAAAAATCTAAAAATAACTCGTAGGGGTCGACCCCCAAGGCAATGGTGTCGATCCTCAAGAAGAAATGCTGAGACACTAATGTTTGCAGTAGATAAGGGTTGACCCTATGAACTCGTGGTGTCGACTCTATAAACTAGTAGCAACACCCAGAACATAGCAGTAGATAAGGGTCGACCCTAGAACTCGTGGTGTCGACCCCAAAAACCAATAGAGACACCAAGAGTAAGGCGGCAAGGTGGTGTCAACCCTAGGAACCCGTGGTGTCGACACCAGAATAGAATTTTTAAGTTCCTAAAGAACTTTTCAACAAAATCAAGTGCAAACAAATAACCCTAACAAGTCCAAATCAAATTGTACTCCCCCAAAACCAAGATATAACAACTCCAGAGACTCCCAAAATGAAAATAAAGGAATTAAATATACTCTCCAAGATTTTAAAGGACACAAGTGCTACAAAGGTTATATGATTATATGAATACATCTTAGATAAAAGGTATTATCCCCAATGTGATTCAGTTCAGATTGTTTCTTTTTAGCATATGCTTCCTGCCACCTCATATTGTTTTCATTCCTCTTTTGTTCCTCTACATGAAAATCATTTTCATTTTCATAAGAAATTATAGTATCGTTTCGAAATAAAGGTAATGTAACGCCCCCAAAATATTAACAATAAAATTAAATGAAATTAGGAAAACCATCATGCAACCCTACCTTGATCGACTAATTCCTCAATCAGTATTTCATTACAGGGAAAGAGTTTACAAAAGAAGTTTTCACATGCAATACATATTCACCCTTCAAAAAAAAAAAAAAAAGAAGAAGATAAATCCATAAAAAGGTTACAAGTTCCAAGGCTTAAGCCTGGTTACACAAAAAAGGTTATCAACCCAAACACTTTAAGCCCTTGGCTTGCATTAACATCACACAAAAGAGAGAGTTTCTTGCTCTCAACACATTCCACGCCTTTAACTAGGTGGGATCACTGCATCCTTTCCTGCACAATTTCCACTAGGGGTGAGCACAAAGCCCAGTAGAGATATCTTCACAAAGTATATATGTTTAAAAAAAATCTCATATAATTATATGAATGCAATGTTATTCCATGTTCAAATGTCAAAGTTTTACATCTCTTTTGAAATCCATGCAATAGTTCATTCAAGGTTCATTTTCTTCATAAAAACTAAGATTTAAACAATGGGGTAGTAAATACGACTCAAGCAATTCCCCAGGGTTAGTGTCTGTAAGTAGGCGTATCAAGTACTACCAAAATCCTACTTTACCGGCTACTGACCGAAGGGCTTAGGCTCCCACACGCACGTGTTTCTGGTCTTACACCAAGGACACTCAGGCACTTAATTTACAATCTACACCCCCTAACCAAACATACCAAACGTATTTACCCCGAAATGCTTTCATTAATAACAATTGTCTTTCATAAACCAAGAATTTATTTCAAAGGTAGGATCGCAAGTGAACAAAATTTAAGATAATGCAAATGAATCAATGAGAATTGATTACATATAAATATCTTCTTTATATAATATCACTATCTCACATTTGCTCAAATATAACTTCCATGATTCAAAAATTCTCAAAATCATAACAAGGTATAAATCCATGTGACATATGAGATTCCCACATATTCATAATCAACATTCATCATTCAATTTTCCAAAGTGCCAACATGCACATCCCATGTTTCCATAATTGTTCAACAAAAATTTTCATCTCCTTTCACGAATGCCTCGATAATATAACAACCTAGAAAGTTTTCTTCAATTTCTCAAGAAATTTATCATCAATTTCATAAATATTACATCAATTTCACTTTTTCCCAAATTTCCCAAAATCTAGGGTTTTATCAAAATAGGATTTTTTTTTTTTTTTTTTTTCAAAACACTACAAGCAAACATCCCCAAATAGTTCATAGTATACCCAAAATAATTTATCTTGGACCAAGTCATGAGAAAGAATACATTTCTCTAATATTTTTCTAAATTCAACACCCGAATCAATCTACACTAGAAAACATAGTGAAAATGACAAGACATGCTAAAAACCATATATATAACTCAAAGAACATCCCTACCTTAAGATTTTGAGAAAAAAAGGATGAAAAGTTCTAAAACCAACAGTGTTGAAATTCGATTTTCACCGTACAACACTTAGCCCTTGACGAGCTCTCCAAATTTAAAAAAGGCACCAAGGTTAAAATCTCAATGGATAATGAGAGATCAAGGAGTAAATGAAGTAGGTACGAGGGTTTCTAGAGAGAGATGAGAGAAAAGAGAGTGAGAGTTAATGTAGTGAGAGAGTGTGAAGTGAAAAGTGATGGAAAAGTAAGTAAGGCTTAACTTTTGAAGTAATTTGACTCAATTTTCCGAGCTAGTAGTCGACAAACCGCTTGAGCGAACAGTTCAATTTAAAAGACCGCTCGAGCGATGAAACTTGTGCTTGAGCAAAAAAACACCAACTCCCAGAAACTCCATTCCGTTTGCAAAAGACCTCTTGAGCAATGAATTCTTTGCTCGAGTGAAGAACTCATGCTCTCAAAAGTTCAGACTGCAAACAAAATTACTGGCAGGTCGATTTCATCGCTTAAGCAACCAAAAGATTGCTCGAGGGGTCTCAACCTGAAAGTGAGACTAGGAACTACCAAAACATTGGCCAACCTTCTCGGTTCCTCTCCAACACCTAAAAGTGCAAAATGACATCTCAGAATACACAAGGATGTACCTAACGGAACAACCACAAGGGAGATTGGATAACAACACAAGCTTCAAAAGGTTTAACAATGAAGAAGACACACAAAGGGACAAAGATTACCAAAAATGCACTCAATTGCTTTAAATGAGTCGGGACATCATAGGTAATGATAAGGTAAATTTTATACTGTCTAAAGGAATCCCTAATACCAATTGACTTAATTGACTTATTAACTTCATTGAGTGAAAGTTCTTTCTTACTCGTGTATGCTTCTCGCCTCCTTCTATTCCTCCCAATTCTCTAATGTTCCTCTATGGAAAAGTAAATGTTACTTGTAGGGAACTTTTTGCTACTTTGTTATATCTTTACCGCAATATTTTGGTAGTAATGCTGTAGTACCCAAATATAAGTAAGAATATGTGAATTTTCCAAAGTACAATCACTTACTATAATTGATAGAGTCATCCACAACATCTAGTTGTTGAATCAATTGATTGATTTTTTCCATTGTGCCTCAAAGCTTTATCATATAAATGTAAAGAATTGAATTGATTCATTTTGTCAAATCACATTCTAAAATAAAATACCAAAACTAATTATATTACCCAAAGTAGTTTATCTGAAGAGATTGATCTAAATATATGTTATGATAGTGTATAGAGCAATACATGAAGTTATATGTAATAGTGAAAGGAAAATATTGAGAAACAATAATAAATGATTTTAGAAAAGAGAATAAAATATGAAAATTTAGAAGTGAGTGAAATAAATACAACATATTTAAAATATGGTTTAAAGTTAATCACTTACTGTAAACCAGTAGTGTGGAAGTTCAGCAAAATGCAAAACACAACTTTAATTTGCAATGGAGCAAGAAGTTTGTATTTTCTTTGAGTAGAGCAAGAAAAGTATTTGCATCTCTATATTTTGTTTTGTACCATGATATTATATATCATATTGCTCACTAAAGAGTAAATGCATATGTGTGGTTTAGATTGGAAAGTGTTATACCACATGTGTGGTTAAGATTCAAATTTGCATAGTGAACACAAGTACATGATGCTAATCCTAATAAATTGTAACACCCTGGAAAGAACCACCCATCTCTTGTTCTCCTCGGCATTCCTACCACACAATACACATACAAGAAAGGAGAAATAATAATAAGACAATAACATTCATTATATTTCTATCCCTTTGAACTATCCTTCAACATTCACAATATTGTTCCATTACATTCCAAATAAAACAAAACAGTTCATAAGGGGAGAAACGTCTCTAACAATTAAAATCCCAACTAAACTCCTTACAAAAGTACATCTTCAAAATATAACAACATATAATTACAACCTTTATATTCCAAGTCCAACAAAATATGACAAAACATGCCATCAAGCTCCCAAAAGGTTTTTTCTTATTAAAACAATCACTTGGTGGGCCTTTCATCTTCATTTCCTGAAAATTGATAGCTTTGGGGTAAGAATAAGCTCAGTAGACGATGACTTTAACAAGTTATATAGCCAATTGAACGACTTATGATCATGCAATGCACAGTTGAAAACACGAAAATGAAGAAAGGTATAGTGTTTATGTAAATAAAAGAAAAGATATGCTGCATGTACTTTGTTCTATCTTCTACATTCACTTCGGGTGGTAAACATACTATGACATCCCAAGTAAGACCCGAAAGTCAAAGCATACATATATAATTATAGTTTGTATACTGAAAATAGTCCCACATTTGCTAGCTCTATAACCGGTGGGGCGATAGGCACCCAAAAACATTTTTCCTTCCATATTTGCCGGCTCCATAAATGGCAGGGACGTACATACCCAAAACCATGTTTTTCCACATTTGCCGGCTTTAGAAACGGTAGGCTTGTGGACACCCAAAAACATTTTTCCACATTCGTCCGACGATATGCGCTGACAGGGCAATTGGGCACCTTGACTTCCCGCGCAAGTACCAATTACAATACACAACTCTACTCAACTCAACTCTCTACCCGGACTCATAGACTATTTACCCCCTTATAACCTTTTAACCTTCATTTCATTATGATGTCAAGAGAGAATGTAAGATGCATATGATGCATGAATTTGGAAAACATTCAATTTTTCCTAAATAATCCCCAAACCATAACAATTCAACATTTCTCACATCAACAAATAAGAATACCTTATAAGCAATTCTCATTTTCATCAAGGGTTACATAGAAAAAGAGTTTCAAATCTTGCATTCCACCCTTAAAGTTAGCAAACACATCCAATTTCATGTCTTTGAAACCAATTGAGAAAAACTCCTCTTTATTGAATAAGTCTCAAAATTAGGGTTATGGCAAAATTGGGGTTTCTCTCTAAAATGTGAATCCAACTCCCATCATCACTTACAATAATCTTCAATAATAATCATAATTTCATCCATAAGCATAAAATATTACTCACATTTTTCCAAATAACTTACTAAAAATACAATCCATACCTATACATGTATATATATACACACAATATGAATTGCTAATGCAATTACCACATAAGTAGCTCAAATTGAAGATATAACGAGTTAAAGACACCCCTACCTCAAATGTGGAAGCTAGGGTTGTGAATCACACTCGAAACTTCGATGATCCCAAGAAATAGTCGGTAGAAGTGTTGTAGACACCCCATTTTTGACCGCCTTTAAGACTTGGGTGCTTGATTTCGAACACTCGATGATGAAAGTTACACTGTGCAATCTTTTGAATTCTTGGTGAAGAAATTCAAATTCAAGCTCTATTCCCAAACCTTGCACCCCATTTTGGCCAAACTATTTTAGACCTTAAAACCCACTTTTCAAAATATTTTTCCAAATGTTTCTATGATGTCCGAGGCTCGCATTTCGTTTAAAACATTACACTTTTAGGTAAACCGAGCAGGAACAAAATGGAAATGAATGGAAGAGAGGTGAACTCTTTGAAAAATATTTTAAAACTTCTTATTTATAGGTTTGGAGTTTAAGAAAATAGGAAGGGTTGGAAGAAAACCAGTTTAGGAAAGGTGAGCATCAAACCATTGAGAAAGAACTGAGCAGCCTTCACAAACCAATCCTATCTCTTTGCATACTTAGAATTTAGTTATGAGGCCACCACCATTGGAAAGCAGACTTCTGGAGCTTCACTTTGGACTCAAGAATCATCTAAAACCAAGTTCAGATGGCAGAGATGTGGCTGTTGGAAGTTGGGCATCATTGCGGTTAAGATAGAAATGAGCAACCTTTACTAAAATAGGTATATCTCTCTGACCACTTAGAATTTAGATGTGAAGCTGAAACCATTGGAAAGTACACTTTCGGGGCTTCAATTTAGACTAAGAATGACTTAAAATCGAGTCCAGATGAAGGAGATATGCTCGTTTGAAGTTGGGCCTGAAGTGTAGTCATTGAGACCTGGCCAGGTCCATCAAGAACCGGTCGTGCCTCATTGATGCCCGGCCAGGCCTCGATGAAAATTTCTCCAGAGTGTTTTTTTGACCTTGCCTTGTTCATTAAGGCCCGGCCGTGCATTATTGAGGCTCGACCGTGTGTTTTGAGGCCGGCCGAGCCTCGATGGGGTTAGACAGACAACTGGCGGGAACTGAACAAATATCTTTGTTTGAAGATATTTTCAACCTTTTTGGCTCAAATTCTGTAAATAGGACCTTGAAAGTTCTAGAAATCCCCTAGATATTGATTTGTGATTATGTATCAATTTTAATAAGTAAATAGCAATCCCAATCAAACAATCAAAGACAAATCAACACAACGTTTTACGTGGAAAAACCACAATTGGAGTGCCTCCAATTGTGATAAAAAGAACTACGGGCAAAAGCCACAAAACAATCCACTAAAAGGACATAAAGGAATTACACAGGTATACTCTTAATTACCTAGCGAATCCACACCCAAATTGAACCAACCCCTATGTGCCTCTTCCAGCCCCGTCTTTACCTCCGAATTGTCTTGCCCAACGTTGAATCCACAACGCCGATGTCGAATCACGAAGATGAGCCACTCTAGAATCCACCAAAGCTTCTGCCTCGAATTCTCCATAATCCACCGAAGAACAACTCTCTCTTTTGTATAGAATAAACAAACAAACCTTTGATGTATACTTCTTAAACCATGAGTTGAATACTCAATCAAACATCAAAGAAAACTAGCAAAATAGCCCCAAATATAAACCCTAACACCCAAGAAGAAGATCTGGAAGCATAACCCTAAAATCTGACTAAATCACATATTTATAGCAATCTGTTCCACGATCTCCGCTTGAGCGCAAGAATGGCCGCTCGAGCGGACCGAAGCTCAAGCATAGGAAATTCTGCTCAAGCGAGAAAAAACATCTCCCAGTATTTTTGTAGGCGATCAAACTTCTAGAGCCAATGATTCTCCGCTCGAGCAGGGAAATGTCCGCTCGAGCGAACAAGCACCTTCGAATGCATTTTTACATTTTGCTTCAGGGGCACTGCCCCTCAACCCCGTCGTGGCACTGCCCTGGACCCACCAATGGGTGCTGTCCCCTAGACCCCGCCGAACTAACCGGGCAGCTTGATTCCCGTCATAGTCAGCGAAGTGGCAAACATTAAAGAATTATCTTTAGAAAATTCTCTACAAGGCACAATTCGGGTTGGATTTGCATCTAAGTACTCATAGCCTCACTGAAATAAAAGTGCGAAAACAAGTACAACTGCAAGAATTTTTGTCAAATGGGATTGCCAAGAATAAAAACCTAACAGACCTCCCACTTCAGATTTTAAGGTTAGAAAAACCTTCTAAGAGGCTTAGGCATTGATAAAACATCCATATTCCTCCTTGCTTCCTTTAACCTTCAAACCCTTTTTTAACTATACATACACCATTGGAACTTGTTCTTGAAGCTTTTGTTGAAGTTTCAAACCATATTTTATAAACTTGAGGGTGCTTTGGATTAAGTTTGATCAACAACCATACATACTCTTTAAGGAGGTATAACTCTTATCATCTTTTTCCTTTGGTTTTGCTAATTATCTTCTTCATTTTTCTTGAGTTTATGCATTGCTGGAGGTGACTTAAAACGGTTGAAATGTGTGACTTAATTCACAAAGAGTGGAGGGGTTAGACATCCCTCCTTAGGCTTGCTTGTCTAGTTTGTTCCTATTTCGGTTATTAGCTAACTTTACTATGTGACGCACACAAGCAAGTATAGACTAAGTCGCAAGACTTGGAACGAATTCAACTCATGTTTGCTTTCGAAAATGGTTTGAATTTGCCACCCTCAAGTGGGCTTAGAAATGTGGATTTGCCATTTCAAGTGGGCTTAAAACATGATTTGCCACTTCGCAAAGCGGGCTTAAAACTTATATTCATTGAACTGTTCCAATTCAAACAACAAAGCCTTCATCCACAGGCATTCATGCAGTTTAGCATTTAAGCACATAGCTTCATGGCAAGCATGCGAAACATGGCATCATTCGCACTCATGCAAGTATGCTAAAGCATAAAACTCACCGAATACTCTAAGCCAAAACAAAAGCTAGTTAGAAACAATGCATGATCTTAACTATGTTAAATGACTAATGCAACACATGCAATGATGTGACTAAATAGGCTCAGCTACCTAATCATGGTATTTGTAAGACTTTGATAGCATGCTTTGAAACATGTATTCAAAGAAGTATTGAATTGATAATACAGTTTGAATGATGCACTAAGCCTCAGTGCATGTAAGACAAATGAATGGTGCAAACATGCAAGCATAAGGTATGCTAATTGAAACACGATCCCTAATCTAACCATCGAAAGCGGTTAAATAAACGGGAGAAAGACGCGAGGTTGGAAGACATACACACACATATGCACACTTGTTACAACATTATGCCCTCGCGAAGGAGGGTCTGAATGAATAAGCTAACTAGCTACGCTAATTACGCTAACTATTACAACACGAGATCAATTAACCATTCTAGTTAACTAATTATTACAAACCAACGTAAATAACTAGCTATGCCAAGCTAATTAAAGAAATTAAATGGCCTCGAGGGCGAGGGTGGCATGCATGCCCGGTTGGCTTCCTCCCGAAAATCCACCGCCTCGCCATCGGATACCTCTGTTTGCATTTGCTTTGACCACTGAAAATTACACCAACTTCCAGCACACCTTTGCTCCACCTCAAGAACATACTGAACAAACTTTTCATTGATGGCCGATTGGGTACAATTTGGTGGTACATACTATTGGTGGCCGTCATATTATTGGTGGCCGGTCGGCCACCCCTTTCTTGAACTTCTCTTTTTTGCTGCAACAGAGAGAAAACAGAGGCAAATCAGTGTATTCTCAAGGAGTATGTGTACTATTACCCTCCTTATCATTACACGAGGTCAAAGGAGTGTAATTCTTGGCTCCAAAACCACCAACTAAGCATTTTGAATGCATGATGGCCAACGAACCGAGAAGTACAACTTCATTGTATGCAAAAACATGACTCAAGACCATCACCTTATCATGTGTGATCAAAGGCAATAGAGACCAAGGAGATTGGCTCATTTCATCACTTTGAGTATGAAATGCTCTAATCTTCCTTGTGTTCAATATAACGTCCGATTAAACATATGCAATGCAACACAAGATGCTTATCTTGCCTCTTTTACCTTGTCGTTTTTGTTTACTAATTTTAGATTACCAATCCATTCTTTAATTAGTTAGTCCAAAAGGTGAGTGTCCTCTAATGAAAGAGGGCTTAAACCACAAGTACCTTGAGCATGAAAGAGGCCTTATGCTGTTCGTAATGAATTCCCAAAGGAATTAAACCATTAGGCATAAGGGTCTCAATTCCACACTCAGGCCAACAAGGGGTTCGAAGTCACTTTCAAAACAAATGAAAGAGTGAAGAATAAAAGGAGATTGCAGAGATTTTAGTGCTGAAATGGAGTGCAAAATAACACTAGAACATGCAAGCAACTCATGCAATTCATGTTAAAAAAGCCTAAAACATTAAGCTAGTGAAGGAGATTGCACTACAACCACACAATACAAGCCACAAAGGACCAATCCAGCTCAAAACAGAGCTAAAATCAATCAAAATAGTGACTAAAACATACTGAGATTGAGGTACAAAATGCTAGAATAAGAGGCCAAAGCATAGGACAATTGCACTACAAGCATATAAAGCAAGCCTCAAGTGCTCCAACCAGACCAAAATAGAGCTCAAATATGCCAAAATAGAGCCTAAAACATGCTTGAATTAAACTAAATTAAGCTAGAAAATCAAGCTAACATGTGAAGCAACCTAAGCATGGAAGCAAGACACAAGGAGGGGAGGCTAACCCCTCCTACTTTGGACTTCAAAAGTTGATTTTTACTACTGAAATAACTCTGATTTTTTGTGGTTTAAAGGGCTAAAAAGTTTGGTTTGAAGGCCTTGAAAGATGACACAAAAAGCTTTACAATTAGGCAACAAGAAGTGTAGGCTACCCCTTAACACAAAATGACCTCAAACCATCATGTTAAGGCTCAAAAATCAGATTTTTTTTGTAGTTGAAAACTAGGACAAAAATAGTACAAAAGGATGGCCAAACAAGTCACTAAAACAAAGCCCACAAGGTAAGTCTTATACCTCTTGAAGCACAGCACAAAACAGGCTTAAATTCCAGCTCAAAACCCTTTCTAAGGCTCCAACAAGACCTTCTAGAACCTCAGCTCCAAGGTAGTCAAGATTGATCAAGAGTCTATGTGCAAAGGTGTAGAGAAAGCTAACTACAAAGCACAAAATAAGAAGAGAGAGAGAATTTTGCTTAAAGTTGTCTAACCCTTAAAAATGAGAGAGAGACCCCCCTATATATAGAAAACAAGCTTAGAGCTTGTATTCATCCCTTTCATACATGTGTATGGAGATGCACTTCAGTAAACAACAGCTGGCACAACTAGCAAACAAATATCTGAAAAAAGGAAAAAATGGCCGACCGGCCACCACTGATGGTCGGCAGACACAAGCCATGGCCGATGGACTATAGGGATGGCCGACAGGCCACCCTCTCCTTCAGACTTGGAGCAACAAGCTCTTGGTCCATAACCAAGCACAAAACAGACAAGTTGAGAGGCTCAAAGGCAAGGCGCTCGGCTGAGAACTTCAGGCACTCAAAATGAACACAAGCGTACAAAGCCATCGAGTGTTCAAACGATGACGTCCAAGTCTCGAGGACGGTCCAAAATGGGGTGTCTATAGTTGCCCCTCTTTGACAGAACTCGGAAGTCATGAAGTAACGGGAGTGAAAGTCAAAGCCCAGAGACGACCCATTTTTGACAAGACCGAAGACTTGGACAAACAAGCAAACAAAACAAAGAACGGTTGTGCCCGCGGGGTGCGTACGTATCCCTTTGCAAGGAATCAAACCAGCATAGTTTTGGGGCAAAATGCAAATGACATGCACGATGCAGAACATAACTTATGATCATGCAATGAGGGCTGTAATGAAACATCTAGATGCAAATGTTATGCAAATAAATGATACAACAAACTCATACATAAGCAAGTAAACATGAACCAAACCACATTTCATGCAGAAATGATGTAAGAAAATTATGCAGGCTTAACTAGGCATCACGTAGGAAAAGCAAAGAATAACCTAACCCTCGGGCGCACCCGAGGCATGAAACAAGATCCTAACGCGTGGCACACGCGAGGAGAGAGATGGTGTGAACCTAGGGACACACCCCAAGGTTCCGAACCACAAAGAACAATGATAAATAATTGAAACACGTCCAAATATTATTCAACCAAAACAAAGAGCGGTATAAGCATCGGAACCTGTTCGGATGCTTTTAACCAAAGCATCCTAACACGTCGCATGCGAGAGGAGAAGAGGACGGTGTAAACACCGGAGGGCGGTATAAACATCGGGACACGTCCCAATGTTTCTAACCAAAACAGGGTGGTATAAGCATTGGAACACGTTCCAAACGCTTCTAACCAGGGGGTGGTATAAACATCGGGAACACGCCCCAATGTTTCTAACCAAAGCAAGGTGGTATAAGCGTCGAAACACGTTCTAAACGCTTCTAACCAGGAGGGTGGTATAAACATCGGGAACACGCCCCAATGTTTCTAACCAAAGCAAGGTGGTATAAGCGTCGGAACATGTTCCAAATGCTTCTAACCAGGAGGGTGGTATAAACATCGGGAACACGTCCCAATGTTTCTAACCAAAGCAAGGTGTGGTGTAAACACCAGGCGTACCTAAATGTTTCTAACCAACGCAAGGAGTGGTGTAAACACCAAGCGTACCCGAGTGTTTCTAACCAACAAAAGGTTCAAAAGACAAGAATGATCTTACCTGGAGTTCCTCTAAATGAACCGTACATACAATATCGTGCCTACACAAGAAAGAAATTTAACAAATACAATACAATAAGAATGCATATTCTATGCAAGATGAATAACCATGGCACAATGTTGGAGGCATGTTTTATGCGTAGTATGCAAGAAACAAAATAGAAGCATGTTCTATGCAACGCAAGCGAGAGCATGTTCTAGGCAATAGACAGAGTAATGCATATGCATGGTCGATACAACAGGTATGAACATTTTCTATGCGAATGTAATGGCATGTACAAGGTGATACAACGCAATATGCATATCCCATGCAAACATGACAACAATGCATATTCGATGTGAAATAACAACGCATATTCTATACGAAATAACAACAATGCATATTTAATGCAACATGCATATTTGATGCAAACATAAGAGCAATGCATCTTCAATGCAACATGCATATTCTATGCAAAAGAACAACAATGCATCTTCAATGCAACATTAGTGAATGCATGTTCCATGTGAGAGTAACAAATGTATGTTCCATCAAAATGCGTGACGTACGCCTTACATATATGACAAAAATGCTCTAATGCAACATGTTCGAAAAGCAACTCTCCGATCTTACGATATGCAAAAGGATATGAAAAGGATATGCTTTGTCCAATAAGAGGCAAACAAGGATTGCCAAGAATACAGTTCAAGTTTCCATGAAGAGAACCCAAGCTCAACAGTAACTTTTCTTTGCACTTCTCAGGAAACAAAGACCAAATCAGTGGGAAAACACCAAAATAGGAACATTGGGGATTGGAAGACCACCAAGGAGGGGTGTCAGCCACCCATTGGCCACTTCTAGGCACCATAGGCCACAAGAGGAAGCTATCGGCCACCAATGGTGGCCAGTCGGCCACAAATGGTGGCTGTCGACCACCGATGGCAGATTCTAGGCAAAATGAGGAATTCAACTTGGGTCTTTATATTTACGGCCTCACACCTTATTTCCATACAACCCTAAGCCCGAAAATCATCATCCACTAGGGGTGGGCAGCGGGTTATCCGACCCGCACAACTCGCCCGAACTGATCCGAACCGCACGCATATGGGCGGTTTCGCAAATATATTAGGGTAGGGTGCGGTTTGGAAAATGGGAGAATTTCGGGTTGCGGGCGGGTTGCGGGTTTTACCCACATTCGACACAACCCGCCCGCATTATATAAATTTTTTTTTTTTTTTAAAGAAAAAACTGAGCCGTTCATCTAGATTTTTTTTGGCCCAAACAAATCTGGACCGTTTAAACAAACCCTAACCTAATCTCTCAAAACAAATCTCTCATTTCATTTCATTTCACTCTCTTACCGAGTCATCGCCGTTGTTCTTCTCTTCCATCTCTGTCTCTGCGAGAAGCGACCACCGATCGGTGATCACACTCATCATCTCAGGCATCTATCTCTCTCAGCAAAGCAACCACTGATCACTCTTATCATCTCAGGTAAGCATCTCTCAAAACATCTTCTCACAGTTCTCTTCTCATCTCACTCTCTCACTCTTGTTCTTCCATCTCTCTCTCTCAAATGGGTAAGCGACAATTCCATCTCTCTCTCTCTCGTGAAGCGATCGACCTTCGCAACTCTCGTAAGTCTCTCTCTCTCTCTCTCTCTCTCAACGAAATAACGATTCCATCTGATCTGCTTATCTTGTAAAAATCTGATCTGTGTTGATATATATATATATATATATTTTTGGATAAATAATGATCTGTGTAATGATCTGTGTTGATATTCAGCAAAGATCTGATCTGATCTGCTTCAGAGTTGGTATAGTTGGGTTGATTTAGATTTGATTTGTAAAAATCTGATCTTGTCAGTATCCAGTGGTCCTCCATTAGAGAGGGTTTGAACTTATTCAACCAATGAAGAAGTAGGCTACAAGAATGTTGTTGCCACAATTAATACAGGAAGCCTTGGAAATTCCCCCCCACCTCACCCATCATATTTGTTGTTAGCCTACTTCATAATACAAATTATTTAAATCTGCATAGTTCTCCTTCCCAACAATTTTAGGTTGCATTTAGATCTATGGAATTCAATTGAATGGATTTGGCATCACTCATTGAAGAAGTGTAGCCTTTTTATTAGAGTATTGTTAATCTAGATTCCAAGAATGGATTTGAGAGCTTTAGATTGATGAATTTGAAATAACTTGGTGAATATAGTTATTTGAAATCCTCTCGTGAATAATTCTACTTATGTAAAGATTTTAACGTGTATCTCTTATCTTTATTCAAACGTTCACTTCAAAATTATCAAACCATGTCTCCAGTGGTTAACTTCCCTAGAATTTCACAAAATTTTACCTCAAATCCCTTCATTTCAAATCCACTCACCCAAATAGACCCTTAAAATAGATATTTTCATGATTTCAATTTCAACACATTTCAGTTGTAAGTCCACTGCTTTTACTGGTCATTCTATAAATGACCAACTAAGATACTTGAAAAATATTCAAATTTCAGTAGGTTTTCAAACACCCAAATAGTTAAATAGTCAATTGACAAGTCAACAGAAAAAAATACTAAATGGTTGTACTTTCTAGTAAAGATGAACAATATTGCGATTCAGAAGTTTTGATAGTTGATTTGCTACTTATCAAATTATTTTATGTTGTTGACACTAGCTTAATAAAGACTCAATCCAATTTTGTACTTAAAAGCACAAACGGATGTAGAACAGAGGGGCTTCTTTTTTAGAGAATTCTGATCTTTTTTTTTTTTATATGATGGAGAACTCCAACCAGCCTA
Organism: Camellia lanceoleosa; assembly: GCA_025200525.1. Taxonomy (NCBI): domain Eukaryota; kingdom Viridiplantae; phylum Streptophyta; class Magnoliopsida; order Ericales; family Theaceae; genus Camellia; species Camellia lanceoleosa. The sequence goes on from CM045768.1 coordinate 95,396,527, forward strand.
TGTGTATTGCTCAAGCCCGAGTGTTTTTGCACCCAGTGAGAGTCAGACATGAGACCTCTAGGAATTACCCCATAGTAAAGCTCCCATGTTCAAAACCTTCAATTTGGAGTTTGTACTATTTGTCATGTGAATTAAATAAACACTTCCAATCTGTTTGTTCTATTTTTTTATTTAAATAAACATTTTCTTACTATATTGAGATGCAATTTATTTTTTCATTTCTTACTATCTATAATTGAAAATTAAAGTTTATATTTTTTTAATTTGTTTGTGTAGGGTTCATCAACCAAATGCATGGAATTAGAATTGGAATTTGCGAAAGTTGAATTGGATGTGATTCATGAAGATGAAGTTTGATATCTTAGAAGTATTTTAATTTTATTTCATGGGTTTGTATTGAATGAAGTTTAAGTTTGACAACAACTTTTTTTTTTTAATTGCGTTTTGGTTTTGGATGAATGTAACTTAATGAATTTTTATTTTTTTTTTTGCATTTTGGATGAATGTAAGTTAATGAAGAATTACTCTTTTTTTTTTTTTTTTTGGAGGTTAGGAATGATGAATGTTGAATTTTTAATGTAGGATTTTCTTATTTGGATTATGAATGATGAATGTAGGATAGGATGAATGCAAGTTAATATGATAGAATGTAGATTTTGAATGATTTGTTTAGGTTACGAATTGAATTTGTTGTGTTTTTTATTTTATAAGTTTTTTTATAAGTTTTAGTTCATTAATTATTAATGTTGGAGTATTTTAGAAAATATGAGAAAAAAGGTCCAAAATAAAGATTGACAAAATGGGAGAAAAAAAAGGTTTAAAAATAATTTTTTGGGAAAAAAGTTCAAACCGCAAACCGCCCGCAGAACCGCGAACCCTATCCGCACAAACCGCAAACCGCATTACGGGCGGTTGCGGGTTGATTTTTTCCTAAACCGCATAGATGCGGACGGGTCCAAACCGAACCGCAAACCGTCCAAACCGAACCGCGGACACCCCTATCATCCACCCTCTCTAGACCTTCATCTTCCTTAGATTTGAGCCCTACACACATTTTCCAACGCTTCATAAACGTTTTCTTCGCTAAACCTTCCTAGTTTACCTTGTTTTGAACCAATCAAAAGTTGATTTCAGGGTTTCCTTCTTGATTTCCACCACTCGAGGTTTGTTTTCCCCAAGTTTCTCTTGGATTCGGTGCCCTTTCCCGAACTCCATCATTTTCGTCCATTTTCTCCTTCCGAGAGTTGACTTTTGCTGACTTTTGGAATTCATCACCCCTTTTCCATATTTTCGACCATTTTCTCATCTTCTCTTGAGATAGCGGATGACATTCCGCACGGTGAAGCTCCTTCGAAAATGGAGGTGGATTCGGAGTTCGGGCCACTGCCACTCAGCGTTCGACCTTTTGACCCAACGACGTATCATCCCGAGATACACGTGCTACCGCTTGACAGCATTCGTCAGTTCAAGGGGTTTGCACGAGGCGCACTGGAGGACCTCTTGCTACGCGAGCCGAAGTCACATCTATCTCATGGCGCCTTCGAGGTATACACTGCATTCTTGTATTTTCCACAATGTACGTTGCATTTCTTATATGCCTCACACTATCTTCATCTGTTCATTGCAAACACATTTATGCACTGCCTTGCACCTGCTTGTCCCGAACATACTTTTACACTGTATTTCTTACGTTACATGTTATCTGTTTGTCCTAATCACAGGGGGATTTGCACGCCATCCGAGGATACGGGACCACCTCCGTGAGGGAGTGGTACATAGAGCTTCTTGACGACATTCGCCACATCATTGACGAGGCCAGCTTCGGCTCATTCTGCATGGGGCTCTCACACCTCATACCGAGCCAGCCTTTGTTAGGCACTTTGGTAGAGAGGTGGTAGGATACCACCGATTCCTTTCACTTCTCTACCGCAGGGGAGATGATGATAACTCCCTTCGACTTCTCTATGCTCACCGACATAGAGGTGGGTCATCCGATTTCTTATGACATTGACATGGGCGAGTGGGAGGCCGCTCACCTGCTGGGGATTCACCCACCTATCTCCCGATCAGGGATGGTTCGATACTCCTGGTTCACAGACCACTATAGAGAGACGGTGCCAGCGACCCGAGAGGAGACCGAGCAGTATGCTTGAGGTTTCCTGATGTTCTTGTTTGGCACTACCCTGTTCGCCGACCGGGCGAACACCGTCAGGCTATACCTCATGAGTGCTCTGGTGGACTTGTCTCAAGTCCAACTCTATGATTGGGGCAGCGCTGGCTTGGCCACCTTGTACAGGTACATGAGCTCGACCTCTCGCAGGAGCGGACATCTGATAGGAGGTTATTGGAGGGCTTGGGAGGTACGCCTTGCTTCTCTGTTTTGTATTTCTTGTTGCGCTTTCTGCCTAGCATTCTCTGTACACTGCACACACTGCACACCATACACATACAATCTCCTTTCTGCTTTACATACTCTGTACACTGCACACACTGTACACCGTACACGCACAATCTGCTTTCTGCTTTGCATACTCTGTACATTGCACACACTATACATCGCACACGCACAATCTATTTTCTACTTTGCATACTCTGTCTATTGTATACTCACTATTGCCCTTTTTGCTTTCTGCAGCTATGGGTGTAAGCCTACTTTCCGAAACTTGCCCCAGAGCCAGAGGCGGAGATGCCACCTATCGTGCCGTACTCTCACCGATACGACGGGAGATGCCAGCAGAGGTCCCGAAAGTCCTTCCCCTTCTTTCGCCGATACTTCGATACCGTGACCACGGCTGAGGCAACTTAAGCTTCTCTATTTATTTCCACTTTCCTTCAATTCTAACTCATATTGCAATACCTGATGATTGCTAACAATCATGCCTTCTCTATTCTGAGATCACTTGGCGTACAGGCGATGATGCGAAAGTCGAGATTAGATTATTTGGTGCCGAGAGGCTTCTCACTTCCGGATCCTACTCGAGGGCCCAGTTTGTCGAGCGTGGTTCTTAGGGGAGTGATTCTTACGTCAGACCATCGGCTTGCCCGAGCCGGTAGTTCCGATGCCGCCTTCGACATATATGAGAGTCACAGAGAGGTACACTTCCCAGGAGATAATTGATTTCACCCGAGGCTAGGATGCCAACTTCTTCCAAGTTAAGGGTGACTACACAGCTTTCATCCAGACATACCTTATGCCACCTCTGACCGGGGCCCGTGGAGATGAGAGACTGAGGGCTCCAAGTGCGGGAGAGAGAAGTAGAAGGGCCGGGATGACTAGGACCTATGGCAGGAGAGAGTCTGGGGCGAGACAGAGGGCTGGGTAGCCAGAGCTGCCTACCACACTCACCTACCGGCAACATGCTGGGGAGGCCTGTCAGATTCCCATTGAGCCCACACTAGCCGAGCATGAGCTTGTAGGAGTTCGAGGCCCGACTCCAGTATGTACCATACTTTTCATTTTGCATATTTACTTGATTTCAGTTATGCTTTATAGAACACTAATCTTCTCAACACACTTGCAGGCACCCATAGAGTACACTGGACAAGTCCTCGAGCTGGTGGCTTCCTTGACGGAGATAGTACAGAGGAGCATGAACCTACTCAGCCTCTACAAGATTCCGGTAATTTCCTTCAATTCACAATTCATGCCATGAAACTTCCTACCAATACATCAATATTTCAAACACGATCTGTTCCACACTGCACTATTCTGACACACTATACTCAAACACTACATTCAAACATTACACTTGATACTGCACTCAAACACTGCATTTGAACACTGTACTCAAACACTACATTTGATATACACCACAATTGATGTATTTGACAAACTGCACTTTTCAGATCCCCGACACATTGGACATTCCAGCGAGAGTTGTAGCAGGATCATCAGCACCTCCTCCGGCGACAGGGAGAGAGAGATAAGAGGCTTCAACTCGCAACCAAGGCAGAGGTAGGGGCACCCGTGATGAGAGTAGCCCTTCAGAGCCCGTTCTGGATGAGAGTGATAACGAGACGAGTGAGGACGAGGAAGCAGCGAGTCCACAGTCAGAGTCATCTAAGGCGAGAGGCGATCTTGGCTCCAATGAGGGCGGCGATGATGTTGAGGTTGGTTCTGCCACTAGCTCAAAGTCGAGGGCCTCTGACAGCGGCGCTGATGGCAATAGCTCTAAGTCCATGCCTAAGAAGAGGACAAAGAGGGCCTCTCGATCCTGAGGTGGATGACACTGATCTAGATGTTTTTGCTTAGTCCCTTTTGTTTCTTTTTTCTTTTAGAGTGTAGTGTTAGCACATTGTACAGTTTTATTTTCTTAAAAAACTTGAACTCTTTTGTAAAAAGTAACCATGATTGGAATGAAAAATCAGCTTTTTGATGAAAACATGTTGTGTTTTACATTCTGAACATCACATTGCACCATCTTACACAAAAACGGGATTTGATGAAAATTTAATATTGTACACTATATTGGCAATTTCTTAATTAGGTAATGAACCAACCAACACATAACAAAGTAAAACAACTTAATGAACAACGAATGCAACAACTCAATAAACAAAACAATGACTCAATAAGTAAGACAACAAAACAACTCGATAAGCAAAGAGAAACTACATAAAGAGCGACTCAATCAAAACTCTTCAAACAAGGTGGAAGAATGCACCAAGAGTAGAACAAAACATAGGTTCCCAACATTCCCAACACATAGGAAGGCCATAGGAATTATGTCGGCTATAGGCAGAGGTTGTTGGCCACCAAAAGTGGCTGCCGGCCACTAGCACTGGCGGTAGGCTACAAAAGTGGCTAGTTGGCCACCAGCACTAGTCGGTCGGCCACTAGTGCTGGGAACCTCCAAATTGTTGCCACATGTTTTCCACTCAACACCTTATCTTTTACAAAAGTTGGGACTTCGTAGTTTCTTCTTTCCAGCTCTGTTTTTGCCACAAATGAAGTCATTCTTCACTGAAAAACTCTCAACTTAGATTGCAACTTTAGATGGCTCGAAAAAAGTGAACTTCTGGGGTTTCGGGATAAATGCACTATTCCTGCTGGGTCGTACCCCGCTGTGTTTTCCGTTCCTTCAAGCCGCGGCTAGATGTTGGAACCCGGTTACATATGTGTTTAACTTCGGAGGGCAAGAGATGTGTCCAACAATTGAAGAATTCCAAGTTTTGATGGAATCCCAGCGTGACGAAGAAATCCTGCCCCAGTCCCGTTTTAATCACATCCAAGCTTTAGGGTGGATATGTGGGCTCAGTTTACACGATGCCCGATCTTTAGTTCACAATAGAGAGCTAGATATTCCCAATCTCATTCATCGATTTTCTGACGCCGATGACCGCGGGAACCGTCTTTGGCAAGGTTTTCGGCAGCATGCCCTTTTGCTTGTGTATGTTGGCTCATTTTTTGCTTGCCCCTGGTTTCGGAGGGTCTAGCGTTCGACTAATCAAAGTGGCTCAAGGCTTAAAAGAGGGCAAAAGTTGCATTGGCTTGACATTAGCCGAGACTTTGATAGGCTTAGATGATTTCCATCGGCGAGAAACAACCAAATCGACAGGGAGTCCACTACTCTTGTAGGTAATGTTTCTCACCCTATCTCACATGTGTTTCTCACATCACTCGGCACTCATGCTCTGTTTTTCTCTCAAAAACCCTTTCTCACTTTTTCTCTCCACATACATCTCTCTATTCTTTAATCTCTCTTATTTTTCATCCCTCCCCAGATATGGCTCATGGACAAGTTAAAAATAGTGGACTCTTGCCCCACATATTCAGCGCATGGCTATTTCTTTCGCCAGCGACTAGTTGATTTCCCAAATGAGGGGTGGTGGTGCCATTGCATGTGCAATAGGTCTGTTGCCGACATTACTTGGCGTTGCCCCCTGGTTTGATCTGCCCGAGATGAGCTGCAGCATATCTCGACAGCCTGACATTCAGTTAATTGGTTTGACACACTGTGTCTTTTACTTTCCATTCTGATTCAGGTGTTAGTTCAGACACGATTAGACTTGCCCAGAAGAGTGGATAGAGTACCCGACTCCATTTCCAATCCGAGGTTCACAACTAGCTCGATATCCCACTGCCTGGAGGACAAGAGAACTTCTGACTCCCACTCCCAATTTCAATTGCGCCCTTTCTGGCGAATGCATAGCTTGGCTTGAAGATGAGGCGCGAACCAGGCCTACTTTAACATCTGAAGCTTCCACAAGCTCAGGGAGGGGACGCAGGAACACCTGACTCACCTGTGCCCCAAGTTTATTGCTTTGATCTAATTTTCAAGTTTTCCTTTTGAATGTAATAAAAAGCAACTTTGATTTGTATCGAGAGTTGGAGAACTCTATATTGAAATCAATGAAATCGAAGATTGTGGGCACTAAAAATTTTCCTTTTGGTCCAAAAATGGTCTAAGTTGTAAAAAGATTAATTTGAACAAAATCAACTTCTATTAAAACTTTTCAAAACCATTTTCGATAAGGATCATAACAGGACACACCCGGAATCTATCCTTGAGATGTACAATCCCAAATCCAACGAATGAAAAGTTCCCCCTTGTTTGAATAGCACTGCACTGCATTGTAACCAGTTCTCATAGTGAAGATCACAATTGAACTCTTGGATGCAGAAAAGACAAAGATGACCAAAACAATCTCATGGACACAGTTGATTTGGAAGTGTTTATGGCTGGACTTCAGAATGAAGTTGCCTACGTATCCCGAAGATGGGAATCAAGCCTTACGTAGTTCGATTTGGGTTCACTCGGGTATTAACACTCTCCTTTTGCACTCTAACTTTTGCCAAGGCCACTCTTTTTGGGTTTTCAACCTTGTGAGCTCAGTTTTTCTTATTTCAAATTTTTTGTGCTATAACTTTTACCTAGGTCGGCCTTTCGGATTTTCGGCCTAGCGAGCCTCTCAAGGATAATATTTCTTCAACTTGTCCGTGTTGATTGGTTGGGAGAATTCAACGCCATCTAAGTCCATAAGAATGACAGCTCCACCCGACCAAATAGATTTGATGATGTAAGGACCAGTCCAATTGGGTTTGAACTTGCCCCTAGGGTCGTGAATGGGAGCTCGGTTGTCTTTGAGCACCAAATCCGCTTCTTTCAGATTCCTAGACTTAACTTTGTTGTTGAAAGCCCTAGCGATTATGTGTTCATAACCTTGGACATGGTATAGTGCTTTCAGCCTCTTCTCATCGAACAACATTAGTTCCTCGAACCTGCTCTACTGTCAATCCGCTTCTGCTATCTGGCACTCGACCATAACCCACAGCGACGGAACCTCTGCTTCAATCGGCAGAACAGCTTCCATACCATAAACTAGAGAATACAGAGTTGCCCCAGTAGATGTTCGGATTGATGTCCTGTAGCCCCAAAGAGCAAATGGCAATTTGTCTGGCCAGTCCTTGTAGGTTTCCACCATCTTCTGTAGAATGTGTTTGATGTTCTTGTTGACGGCCTTAACAACTCCGTTGGTTTGCAGCCAATATGTGGATGACTTGTGAAAAGCCACGTTGTATTTCTCCACGTTGTAGCTCGCCGGTTTGATCTAGGAGACAAGCCAGCGCTGCTCCTATCTTAAGTTCACTTCCATTGGACTCATCCTTTGTACTCTGTTCAACCTCAGCTTGTAGGTCAGTCTGTTCTTCTACATCTTCATCCCTTTGCAACTGTAGGTCGAAGAAAATTTCAAAGCCGGGCAAACACCGTTTCTCAGAGTTCAGCCATGGCTCAGGAAAGCCGCAAAATGGGAAATCTTCCCCCTGTCGGACAAAGCGGCCATTAAGGGTTCCTTGAATGGGTCTATGCACCAACTCATAGTGCTTCCCAGTTTGCTTAGCATTGGCTCTTCCTGCCATTTCCTTTCCCTTTCTTAACTAATCCTCTTTGGTAGGCGTGTAACCTAGAACAAATGTATGAGGGTTATGTGGCACTTCGGCCAACGCAGCAACGCCCTTCCAACCGCTCCTTTCCAATCCCATTCCGGGTACATGTTGCAACTTATTCATGAGGTAGACAAATTGAGCACTGACATACAACCCCTCATCAATAGCAAGGATATCTTGCACTACCCGGGCCTCGGCCAAGGTGAACCCAGACAAAAAGACATCCTCCTCGCTATGTACAATTTCTAATACTGGTGTAGTGACTTCTGGTGGAGGATATATAGAAGAATTCCCAAAAACAATAGCTACCCCCTTCCCATGAGAGTACTTCAGCATCTGATGCAGAGTGGAAAAGATAGCTCTCACTTGGTGCAGCCACGGTCGTCTAAGGAGTAAGTTAAAAGTGGCCGGAACATCCAGGACGTAAAACTCAATGTCCTATTGCGCCGGGCCAACCTGGGTTCTGATCCGAACTGTCCCCATCACTTCCCGACTTGTATTGTCATAAGCCCGAATCACTTGGGCCATTTGTACAAAATTTGTTGGCTTCAAGCCAACATCATAGGGCGTACGCAACGGACACACATTAATTGCAGACCCGATATCAACTAGGACGACTGGTACCCACTTCTCCTTACATTCAACAGAGATGTGTAGTGGTTTATTATGCTCAGAGCCCTCAGGCAGTAATTCCTTATCTGTAAAATTCAAAGTTGGCGAAGCGCCACCTGGGAAGACCAGTCCCACTAACTGCTCAGGGGTTGTGTCGATAGAGAGCTTAGCCTTATCCATTGATGATAGAACGGCTTGTCTGTGCACCCGTGAAGCCATGAGCAATCCCCAAATGGATATGTCTGCTTGAATCTTTTTCAGCTGCTTCAGTACAACTTCTTCCTCCAATAGTTTATCCTTCTGTTTCTCAGCTTCCTTATCCTTCCTTGATGCTTTTGGTTGATCCAGGTGTGGGGGTTTAAAATACCGCCCACTCCGAGTCATGTGATCGACTTCCTTGGAGTACCATGTATCATCTGGCAGATTCTATCCCCAATCTTCATCAGTGTGGCCAAGATGCAAATCATTATCTTCCCACCATATTCCTCCGGCAACCAACAAGCAACTGTCCGGTTCCGTTGTAAGCACTCTTGTATCCACAACATAGTCAGTCCTCGCAGGGCCTTTAGCTTTTCTAGCCTTCTGATCATTTTTAATTCTTTCATGCTCGAACCGCTTCAATGCGGCCTCTGCTCAGATCGTACTAATGCTACCCAATTCTTGGCGAAATTCTTAATCTAGGTGCTCTCTAGCAACTTTCCTTGTAATTATTCGACCATTCCAGCCGTTGTGGAAATTCCCATTTCCAACTGTCCCTGCTTTGGTTAAGACTCTTTATCAACATCCGGTTCATCACTAAGCCACCCCATATTATTCGTTGATTCGTTCATGTCAAACCAGCCAATCTGTACACTTCCCAGATCTTGTTCACTTCCCAGATCTTGTTCATCGAAGAACTGCAGGTTACTAATGTCCTCCTCAAGCTTGGCTAAGTTATCCAATCCTTGGCTTGGTTCGTCCTCCCAGACTACATTAACCTCCATTCACATTGGCAATTCCACCCTTGGTCTGGCTTAACTGGTTGGCACAATGTAGCGACACGGGTTATACTCCTCTTCAGTTAAGCTCACAAAGCCCTCAGGCATGCCTTCTTCTACCACGGCCACTACCACAGGTTCGGGTTAGGATATGGACGCGCTCATCATGCCCAAGTCTGTGCTTTCCGAGATGAACAGCGCTAGCTTAGGTAGGTGTGAAGGGGTGATGTATGTATTGGGGTCGTACGGGACGGCTAGTGTTTGGATAAAATTTACTTGCCTGGGTGGCGGGGGTTGGTTATGTGGTAAGAGAGGATTTGTAGTGACATTAGGCTTTTGAGGAGGCGCTATCACTTTGTTGTCAATGAGATCCTGAATCTCATGATGCAATCTAAAGCATAGGTCGGTATCATGACCATGCTGTTGGTGGAAGGTGCAGTACTTGGCTAGGTTGTGTGTAGAAGGGAGGGGATTAGGCAATGGATATGGCTCTAGGGGCTTCAGATGCCCCTTTCTGATCAGGACCCTCAAGGTTGCAAATAGAGACATATAGAGTGGGGTGAAAACCCTCTGGTCTCGGGGTTGGTGCTTTGCAGGTTGTGACGTAGTTTTGGATGTACTGGCAAAGGGGGTGGCTGTTTTCGGTGTGGTGGTGACCATACCAACATCAGAAGTCCTTGTAGCTGCGTTACTACTCGTAGTCGCATTTGAACTGCGTGTAAAAGCCCTTTTAGGCTGCTCTTTCTCATGATCTATCAGACCCTGTTTCATTGAATCATCTATCTGCACCCCTATCTCATAAAGGTTAGCAAATATAGGTAGAGGTAAGACTATCATCTTTTGTAGCAGCCTCGGTTGTAGATTACGAACGACCATTCTGATCTGGTCCTTTTTAGCTGGCCGGGTGGTCATCATAGAGGCCTTGGCCCTCCACCGAGTGACAAAATCAAAGAAGCCCTCCTTTGGCTCTTGACAAGTTTCTTTAAGATCGTGAGTTATGACCTCGATTTGAGTGTTATAAGAGTATTGAGCAATGAAAGCCTCTGTCATCTCTTCCCAGCTTCTCTTCACAGAATCGTCCAACTTAGCATACCAAATGGCCGCAATACCCGACAGGGTCTGGCCAAAGAGGGATAACTTCTGCAGTCTAGTTAGGCCCATTGGCCACAAAATATCTAAAAATAGCCGTAAGTGGACCATGGGATCACCTGAGCCATCAAAGCGGTCTATATATGGCATTTTAAACCTATCTGGCAAGGTCACCGCTGCATCGGTATAGCCATCTTCTATATCTAGGATTGAATTGACACCCTGAGCTCGTTTGAAAAGCTTCTCAAGCTTGCTCACTTTCACAGTAGTAGGGTTGACCTCAAACTCAAACGGTGCCTCCATTGGGTAAACCAGGGCTTTGGAAGTCTAGGGTAGAACCGGCTCTGCCGGAATGTCTGCATTTTCTTGGACATTAGTAGTAACCCTGGGTATTGGAACCCTGACTGGGGGTGGTTATGAAGCAGAAGCTGTTGCTTGTTGTGGTTATTGTTACTGTTGAAGCCTAGCGATCAACTCGACCTTTGTTGCAATTTCCACTTGGAGGGTGGTGACTTCCGGCAGCAAGCGGCGTCATTGCATTGCCTCAATGGTCTGTAGAAGTTGATGCAGCATATCCTTCATGTTGTCTACGGGGTGCTGATCTATCAAAACTGGTGTGTACTCTCGTTCTCAAATGGAAGTAGAAAACTGGGTTCGATTGAGCAGCACAGGAAATGGTCAAGAATCGTTGAATTGGCATCACGAATCGTGAGCTATGCCTAACTCTCATCCGTCGTAACCGGGGTAGCGAAGCAAACACTGGTTGTCCTCCAATAAGATCCTCCGATTAGTAAATCCTTCTACTCGGGTCTAGAGTGCTCGAGGAGTAACTGTATCGTCGAAAGCAATTGTGAAATACTACCTCTGCAAAAAGAAAAATAAAGCAAAAGAAGCAAAAATAAAAAAATGCACAGCACCTCAGCTTAGACAGAGACAACACACAGTTAAAATCATAAGCTGGACGACTATACTCAGACACTGATTTCTGTCCCAAATTTCTACTTCAAAACTGATACCCTCAAACTGATACCCAGACTTGCAACTGATACATACATTCTTGCTGAGTTACACTCTAAAAGCATGTATCAAGCAAGTGAGAGCCAAAACACCCCTATGATGGGGTAGGGTTACCCTGTCCTAATCTTGTCAGGAGCGAGGGATTCACTATGCAAACAAGCAGTTTCATACAATCTTGCATTCGGATGAGCAACCTGTTGTAGTTTGGAACAGTCTCTAAGGCTTCCGATATGCAACTAGGTCGATTGGTCAAAAAGGGTACCTCAGCAAGACTACCTAATATACCTCTCACACCTAACACCGAGAAGTGAAAGATGGATCAAACGATACAACGGTAGTCCAGATCCAAGGCTTGTGTTCCCATCGTGGCAAAGCCCGTAACTGGTCAGCCTTATGGCATGCTTTTCCAAGCGAGCCTCCAGCAAGCCGCTCAGGAATAGTAGATGGCAAACACCGTTACTTAGGTGCACCGATACAAATGCAATGCAAAGAAACACATAAACGTAAATAAAACAACATATCATAAGTTCGAGTCAAGTTCTCTAAGTCCCCAGTAGAGTCGCCAGAAACTGTAGCTCAACTTTTTCGCGCCCCCTTTCAAAGAGCTCGAATTGGTCCTACAGTTCGGACTCCTTTCACGGTTCTAAATCTAATCTCACAAAGTGCAATGTGAAACTGATAAACACCAAAGAGTCTAGTCCAGAAAACCTTTTTGGAAAATCGATTTTAGATCAAATAATGCCAAAATTAGACTGCTTTGCCAGATTACAGAGTTGCCACCTAAATATTTTATTTTTTGAAAATTTATGAAACCCTGACTCGTGACAAAGGCCATGTGTTCATCATCACCAAAGTTGCCTTGGCTCAGCAACTTGGGTACGAGAGGGGAAGGTCTTGAAATGAGTACCCCCGCTCGCTTGATCAAAGATCAGCCTTTACTAATCATGATATGTTGTTTTATAAACCTCATTTGTTCTTATTCCGGTTATTAACTAACTTTACTATGTGACGCACACAAGCAAGTATAGACTAAGTCACAAGACTTTGAACGAATTCAACTCATGTTTGCTTTCGAAAATGGTTTGAATTTGCCACCCTCAAGTGGGCTTGAAAACGTGGATTTGCCACCTTAAGTGGGCTTAAAACATGATTTTCCACTTCCCAAAGTGGGCTTAAAACTCACATTCATTGAACTGTTCCAATTCAAACAATAAAGCCTTCATCCACATGCATTCATGCAATTTAGCATTTAAGCACATAGCCTCATAGCAAGCATGCAAAACATGGCATCATTCGCACTCATGCAAGTATGCTAAAGCATAAAACTCACCGAGTACTCCAAGCCAAAACAAAAGCTAGTTAGAAACAATGCATGATCTTAACTATGCTAAATGACTAATGCAACACATGCAATGATGTGACTAAATAGGCTCGGCAACCTAATCACGGTATTTGCAACACTTTGATAGCATGCTTTGAAACACGTATTCAAAGAAGTATTGAATTGACAATGCAGTTTGAATAATGCGTCGAGCCTCGGTGCATGCAAGACAAATGAATGGTGCAAACATGCAAGCATAAGGTATGCTAATTGAAACATGATCCCTAATCTAACCATCGAAAGTAGTTAAATAAAAGGGAGAAAGACGCGAGGTTAGAAGACATACACACACGTACGCACACTTATTACAACATTATGCCCTCACGAAGGAGGGTCCGAATGAATAAGCTAACTAGCTACGCTAATTATGCTAACTATTACAACACGAGATCAATTAACTATTCTAGTTAAATAATTATTACAAACCAAAGTAAATAACTAGCTATGCTAAGCTAATTAAAGCAATTAAATGGCCTCGAGGGCGAGGGAGGCATGCATGCTCGATTGGTTTCCTCCCGAAAATCCATTGCCTTGCCATCGAATACCTCTGTTTACATTTTCTTTGACTACTAAAAATTACGCCAACTTCCAGCACACCTCTGCTCCACCTCAAGAACATACTGAACAAACTTTTCATTGATGACCGATCGACTACAATTGGTGGCTGCTGGCCACTGCTGGTGGCCGATCGGCCATTACTGGTGGCCGTCGGCCACCCCTTTCTTGAACTTCTCTTTTTTGCTGCAATAGAGAGCAAACAGAGGCAAATTAGTGTATTCTCAAGCAGCATGTGTACTATTACCCTCCTTATCATTACACGAGGTTAAAAGAGTGTAATTCTTGGCTCCAAAACCACTAACCAAGCATTTTCAATGCATGATGGCCAAAGAACCAAGAAGTACAACTTCATTGTATGCTAAAACAAGACTCAAGACCATCACCTTATCATGCGTGATCAAGGGCAATGGAGACCAAGGAGATTGGCTCACTTCATCACTTTGAGTATGAAATGCTCCAATCTTCCTTGTGTTCAATATAACGTCCGATTGAACACATGCAATGCAACACAAGATGCTTATCTTGCCTCTTTTACTTTGTTGTTTTTGCTTACTAATTTTAGATTACCAATCCATTCTTTAATTAGTTAGTCCAAAAGGTGAGTGTCCTCTAATGAAAGAGGGATTAAACCACAAGTACCTTGAGCATGAAAGAGGCCTCATGCTGTTCGTAATGAATTCCCAAAGGAATTAAACCATTAGGCATAAGGGTCTCAATTCCAAACTCAGGCCAACAAGGGGTTCGAAGTCACTTTCAAAACAAATGAAAGAGTGAAGAATAAAGGGAGATTGCAGAGATTTTAGTGCTGAAATGGAGTGCAAAATAACACTAGAACATGCAAGCAACTCATGTAATTCATGTTAAAAAAGCCTAAAACATTAAGCTAGTGAAGGAGATTGCACTACAACCACACAATACAAGCCTCAAAGGACCAAACCAGCTCAAAAACAAAGCTAAAATCAGTCAAAATAATGACTAAAACATGCTGAGATTGAGGTATTGTAGACACCCCATTTTTGACCGTCCTCAAGACTTGGACGTCACTGATTGAACACTCAGTGATCACCCTTGTTTGTGTTCGTCTTGAGTTCCCGGAAGCCTTGGCAGCGCGCCTCGTCTCAGGACCTCTCGACTCGACTATTTTGTGTCTGGTTTTGCACCAAACACTTGTGTTTTGCCTTTGAGAGGCAGGGTAGGGCTTGTAGACCATCCCCACCCATCACCGGCCATGGCTTGAGGCCACCGGCTGTGTTTTGTGGCCACCGGCCAAATGTTTGGCCGGCCGGCACTCTAGATGGCCGACCGGCTATCTTTTTTTGGTCAATTGCATTTTTGGCCGGCCGACTACTGTGCATCTGCTTTTGCAGATATTTTGGTGCAGCTGGCATGCACTTGACTCCCCTCCATACACGTGTATGGAGGGATCTCCCTCTTTAGAAGCTTGTCTTGTAAGCTTACAAGACTAAAAAGCTCTATAAAGAGGAGGCTTCTTCTCTTGGCAAGGTTAGACATTTTAGACAACCATTTTTAGGGTTTGAGTTCTAGGGTTAGGGTTTGGTTCATATCCTATCTCTATATCTCTCTCTAGTGTGTGTTTTGTCTCATTTTTGCTCACAAACACCCACCATCACACCATCTCTTGGAGCTGAGGCCCTTGAGGGTTGTTTTGGAGTTTTGGAGCTGGTTTCAACCTAAAGAAGCTGCTGGAGCTCCATTGTTGAAGAGGGCCTTCAAGGGTAAGAAGCTTGTCCCTTTATTCCCCATTTTTGCAAAGCTTTTCTACCTATCTTGCAATTGTTTTTTGGCTTTGCATATAACACATAAAAGTTCTATTTTTAAGGCCTCTAAATAGTTTGTTAAGAGTGTTTTATGGTTTGAGGTTGTTTGACCCCTCTTAAGCCTTGTTTGGCCCTTGTTTTGTGCTATTTTGTGTGAGCTCTAGGATCATTGTGTTTGGGCCTCCTCACCACTGAAATCTTAAGGGATTTTAGAGGTGAGGATGGTGCCTTGAGGTCCCAAGAAGGAGAGGGCCACCCCCTCTCCTTGTTGTCCTTGAAAAGGGCCATTTTTGCCTCTTGAGGGAGCATCTAGTTTAAGTGTGTGTTGGCCATGCCTTAACTGATTTTCAGGCTTATAATGTCATAATATAGCATTGTTGTATGTTGGTTTAGGTATACCATGCTTGCTTAGCATACATGCCTTGTAATGCCATTTTGTTGCCTTAACATGCATCTAGGTTTTAAACCTTGTTCAAGCATGTTTTAGGCCTAGCTTTGTGAAGCTTTCATGTTTATTTTTCCATGTTTAAGGTCTGTCCTTGGCTGTTTTGGTCAACCAAGGCTTGCATTGCTTAGCTCCTTTGCATTTTGGCTTGTTAGCCTTAAGTTTTGGACCATTGTTGCATGTTTAGCCTATCTTGTTTGCTTGGTTTGGCAACATTTTCTTGCATGATTCTCAGAGCTTAATGCATGCCATTTGTCCATGTTTGCATCTTCTTATGTGTGCTTAGAAGTTGCTCTTTATGCTTGAATGTTGGTCTATGTTTTCATGCATGTTTGTGTGTCAATTAACCCTCATTCCTTAGCATCTTTGGCCACTGTTTTAGGCCTAGTTAGGGCTGCCTAAATCATGTTTAAGTCCATCTCTTTGTTTGTTGCATGTACTCCTTGTATGTTGTAGCATATTGGTGAGTTGTTGCATGATTGAACTTGCATGATTGAAAGAAGTCACATGCTTGCTTGCATGCTTGAATACCCACATTATGCCTTGCATACTTGTTAGTTGCATTGTCTTATGCCTTGCATGTTTTGTATGCTTCCTTGCATTTCCATGTTGCACACTAATCAACATGCTTAGGATTGCATTGCATAAGCATGCATGCTAGACCTCTTGAAATGAGTATGATAGAGGTTGGACCTCCTTGTGTGTTTATTTGGTTTCCATTCATTTGAAATTGAAGTTGCATGCTTGATTCTTCGGGCCATCATGCATGGAAATGCGTGATTGGTGGTCCGAGAATCGAGGCCCATGTCCCTTTGAGTCATAAACATGATAAGGGATATGATTGGTGCATACATTGCTTGAAATGCATTGCCATGCCAAGTATTGCCCTCTGCTGCTGTCAAACCAGATTCTGCAGAACTTTTATGCAGTCGGCTAAATCTGATCTTGCTAGCAATCATTTTTGGCCGATGGATCAAAGTTGTGGCCGGTGACCATTCTACATGGCCGGTGGTGTTCTCCTTCAGCCGGTGATGTTCCCTAGCATCCAGAGAGTAGACCCAGAGACTTTGGCAGTCATTAGAGGAGCGAGCGAGGAAAAGCAGAGGCATCTTGAGCATGACGGTGGATTTTGGGTGGGCAAGCGCACATTGAGCCCTCTCCAGGTCTTTGTTTACTACTTTCTTAGATTAATTAATTTGCTTAATTAATTTAATTGTCTATAATGTTTAATTAGCTTGTCAGTTGGTTAAATTGTATTATTCTTTTGGTTCCTACGAGCGAGGGCAAATTTGTAATAAGTGTGGGTGCGTGTGTGCATGTCTTCCAACCCCCCACTTCTTTCTCCCTTTTACTTACCTGCTTTGGTGGTTAGTATTAAAACATGTTTAATTTAGCATACCTTATGCTATGCATGCGTGCATCATTCATCAGTATTGCATGCACCGGGCTCGGCGCATCATGCTAACTGCATAAGTATTTCAAATCTAACTTGAATACGTTCTACTTATGCATTTCACATGCCATTTTAGGATTAGCCGAGCCTATCCTAATTACATCTTGTATGCGTTGCATTAGCCACTTAACATGAATTAGGGTCATGCATGTTTGCTAACTAATTTATTGTTTTGGCACGGAGTACAATGTAAGTCTTTTATGTTTTAGCATCTCACATGCGTGTGAATGTTACTATAATAGCATGATTACCATGAGGTTAGCTGCTTATGTGATATAACTGCTTGAATGCCTGTGGATGAAGATTGGATTACTTGAGTTGGGATAATTCATTGAAATCCGTGTTTTAGCCTACTTGCGGGTAGCAAATTCCAAAACATTTTAAAAACAAAACGGATATGCAATGCTTGTTTCCAAATTAAGCGATCTAGCCTATACTTGTTTGCTGTGCGCATAAGATAGTAATTCTAGGCTAATAATCGGAATAAGAACACATAAACGTTTTCAAAATCGGATATCATGGTTAGTAGAGGCCGATCTTCGGCTCGGGCGAGAGGAGGTGCTCATAGCTGACCTTCCCCAATCGTACCTAAGTTCTCGAGCCGAGGCAACTTTGGTGATGACAGACACGTGGCCTTTGGCACTGAGTCAGGGTTTCCTAAATTTCCCCATTAAAAAATATTTAGGTGGCGACTCTGTATCTAGCAAAACAGTCCATGTTTGGCACTTCTTTCAAAAAATCTATTTTCTCAAAACGATTTGCCGGATTTGGACTCTTTGGTTCAGATTTAGAACCACAACAAAAACGGGAGTCCGAACTGTAGCACCGAGGTCCCTCGTGGGCTTGTTACAGGTATAAAATGCTAGAATAAGAGGCCAAAGCATAGCACAATTGCACTACAAGCATATAAAGCAAGCCTTAAGTGCTCCAACCAGCCCAAAATATAGTTCAAACATGCCAAAATAGAGCCTAAAACATGCTTGAATTAAACTAAATTAAGCTAGAAAATCAAGCTAACATGTGAAGCAACCTAAGCATGGAAGCAAGACACAAGGAGGGGAGGCTAACCCCTCCTACTTTGGACTTCAAAAGTTGATTTTTACTACTGAAATAACTCTGATTTTTTGTGGTTTAAAGGGCTAAAAAGTTTGGTTTGAAGGCCTTGAAAGATGACACAAAAAGCTTTACAATTAGGCAACAAGAAGTGTAGGCTACCCCTTAACACAAAATAACCTCAAACCATCATGTTAAGGCTCAAAAATCAGATTTTTTTTTGTAGTTGAAAACTAGGACAAAAATAGTACAAAAGGATGGCCAAACAAGTCACTAAAACAAAGCCTACAAGGTAAGTCTTATACCTCTTGAAGCACAGCACAAAACAGGATTAAATTCCAGCTCAAAACCCTTTCTAAGGCTCCAACAAGACCTTCTAGAACCTCAGCTCCAAGGTAGTCAAGATTGATCAAGAGTCTATGTGCAAAGGTGTAGAGAAAGCTAACTACAAAGCACAAAATAAGAAGAGAGAGAGAATTTTGCTTAAAGTTGTCTAACCCTTAAAAATGAGAGAGAGACCCCCCTATATATAGAAAACAAGCTTAGAGCTTGTATTCATCCCTTTCATACACGTGTATGGAGATGCACTTCAGTGAACAACAGCTAAATAGTTGAAAAAGGAGAAAAATGGCCGTCGGCCATCACCAGTGGCCGACCGGCCACCACTGATGGCCGGCAAGCACAAGCCATGGCCGATGGACTGTAGGGATGGCCGACAGGCCACCCTCTCCTTCAGAATTGAAGCAACAAGAACTTCGTCCACAACCAAGCACAAGCAGACAAGTTGAGAGGCTCAAGGCAAGGCGCCACCGAGAACTTCAGCACTCAAACGAACACAAACATACAAAGCCGTTGAGTGTTCAAACCATGTCGTCCAAGTCTCGAGGACAGACAAAAATGGGTTGTCTACAGCGACCCCTCCTTAGGCTTTGTTCCATAGCTTTTTCTCTACTCTTTTTCCTTACTTTCTCTTGCTTTTAGCTTCTATTTTTCACCTATTAAGAAATTGTTTTTAATTTTTTTAAATAGCTTATGCTTTGATTAGTTTGCTTGTTGTCTCATATGTTCATATACATAGCTCATTGCATGTTTGTTCTAGCTTTTCTTTAAGTAATTTCCTTGTTTAATAACCTCATTGTAATAATCAACTTGCCACTCCTTTCTTTCATTTGAGAGTTGTTTCAAGTGGTTGATGGTTATTCAATACATGAACTAGAGTTTTGCGCTTAATGGCTTAATCTCTACGAAGATTCATTGTCAACGGTGTAATCTCTCTTTCATGTTGAGAATTACTTCCCATTTGACGCTTCTCTCTTTTTAGAGGACTTAATCACCATGGAGAAATGGACTAATGAATGGTAATGACTAAACAAATTGGTTTAAAAGTGGATCAACGTACATAAAGAAAATGGATTTAATTTCTTAGACTTGGCCGGATGTTATGCCAAGTTTGTCGAGTCAAGAGTCATCATGCGCTAATTCACGGTGTTTTCATGATTCTTGAAGTGTCTCTACCACTCTCTTTGAGTTCATTCCATGACAAGAGGGAGGGGTGGTCATATCTATTGCATTTTATTAATTTTTGTCCAAAATTGTATCCGAGATCATCAAGCAATCAATTTGCTCATTAATAGCTTTGGAATCAATTTCAACCTTCTCTTGAGGCTTTCCTATGACAGAGGAGGAAGAAAGGGACAAACAAATCTTGATGCTACTCTGTCTGCATTGAGTTAGCTCAGAACACAAAAATAGAGCTTTGCACCAAATTGATGCACGGCCATCATCTCAGAGACCCTACGGTGTATAGCTAGCAAAGGCGATTTTGTAGAAAAACAGTGGTGAAGGTGAAGCAGTGGCGGCGGGCGGGAGTAGCTCTAGCTGCGTGCATGCAACCTTCATCCATTTTCACTTATACATTTTATCGAACGTATTATCATAGTTGTAAATTAAGCTTCTTGCGATTAATTAGTTTTAGTTAATTAATTTTGTAAAGTGTTGTAATTAATTAAGTAGTTAATTAATTATTCAATTTCGTTTTGTAATTAGTTAGTTAACTAGAATAGTTAATTGATTAATTTGTTTTGTAATAATTAGTGTAATTAGTTAGTTAATTAGCTAGTTTATTGATTCGGACTCTCCTTCATGAGAGCGTAATGTAATAATGTGCATGTCTTCCAACTCCACGTCTTTCTCTTTTTTATTTATCCGTTTTTGATGGTTAAATTAGGGGCATCACATTTCAATATGCAAATCGCATGTTTTCATTTATTCATTTGTATTGCATGCACCAAGGTTCGGTTCATCATTCAAACTTGCATTGTCATTTATTACCTCGTTGAATACATGTTTAAACGCATGCTATGAAATTGTTGCAAATAACATGTTAAGTAGCTTAGCCTATTTTAGTTGCATTATTGCATGCGTTGCATTAGCCATCTTGTATCGATAGGTATCATGCATATTTTTGCTAACTCTTTTGTTTTATCTTAGCTTGGAGTACTAGGTGAGTTTTTACTACTTTAGCATACTTGCATGAAGTGTGAGTGACTACCATGACTAGCATGCTTGCCATTAGGCTAAATGCTTACTTGTCAAACTGTTTGAGTGCCTGTGGATGAAGGCTTGTTGCTTGAATTGGAATGATTCAATGAGTGTATATTTAAGCCCACTTTGTTAAGTGGCAAATTCACAAGCTTTAAGCCCACTTTGTCAAGTGGCAAATTCAAACCATTTTCCGAAAAACAAACATGAAATTGAATTGTTCCAAATTGAGCAAACTAGGTTATACTTGTGTGTATGTGTATCACATAGTAAATGCTAGCCTAAATAAACCAGAATAAGAGCATATAATGTTAGTAAAAATCATATCATGATTAGTAGAGGCCGATCTTTGATCAAGCGAGCGGGGGTGCTCAATTCATGACCTTCCCCTCTCGTACCTAAGTTCTCGAGCCGAGACAATCTTGGTGATGACGGACATGTGGCTTTTGGCACGAGTCATGGGTTTCCTAAATTTTTCAAAAATAAAATATTTAGGTGGTGACTTTGTATCTGGCAAAGCAGTCCAATTTTGACATTTTTGATTCAAAATCGATTTTTCAAAAGATTTGCCGAATTTGGACTCTTTGGTGTTTATCAATTTTACATTGCACTTGTGAGATTAGATTCAGAACCGCAAGAGTCCGAATTGTACGACTTATATTTTGACCTTCCAAAATGGGGCACGAAAAAGTAGAGCTACAAGTGTTGATCTAGACTTCCAACTTTTCTTGGATGATTTTGAGGGAATCTTGGGTTGAAGTTAGAGAAATCTAGGCTTTGTAGGTTAGGGTTTTCAGAAAAATAGGGTTAGAGAGAAAGAGAATGTGAAAAGTGGAAAGAAAAATAGTGAGGATCGAGTTTTAAAATCTGTTGTCCCAACTGACCGCTCGAGTGCAACTTTCTTCGCTTGAGCGAACAACACAAATACGGAAGGCTCGCTCAAGCGACACTTCCTGCATTCAAGTGGAAAAAGTGAGGTCTTAGAAATTTTGCAGAGCTATAGTGAAATTACTGGGAGCCAACATTTTATGCTTAAACGACAACTTCTTTGCTTGAGCGATCCGCCTGCAAACTGTCAACTACTGGGAGCTAAAGATCAAACTTAGGTGTCACATAAATATTATAATACATACACATTGGAGATAGTGATATGCAAAACAACTATGAGAAATGATAGCGATGATGGTAAATATTAGGGTTAAATTTGTTTTACCCATCATGATTTCAGATTGAAATACTTTTTTTTTTGTCTTTTATAATTCAAATATAATCAGAAAGTCTTCATGTAACTTCAAATTAAAATACAACCGTTAATTTTTCCATCTAAATTAACAGAAGGTGTACCACATATACACCATTTTCAAAGTGGGTTTGATTTTTTTGCTAAAATAAAATGAAAGTAAGGTTCCGTTTGTTGTGAAGTAAAATGTTATTATCAAAAATATTTTACTTATTTTCCGTTATTTGATTGAATAAAAAGTAAATAAAATATTTTTTAAAGGAAATATTTTTTGATCATTTTCCTAAAAATGGACTTATCTTTAGAAATTTCATAAGTCAATTTTTACAAAATTGACTCTTACTCACTACATTTTCAACACATTTAGCCTTTTTAAATAGGTATCTTAGTTCACTAAAAAGTTATAAATGACACTTTATTAAACCACAATTTCTCTTTTACGTAATAATTTTTTTTGGTTTAAAGTGTCAACCAAACACTGGAAAACAAATTATTATTTATTTTTTTTGGTGTAAAATCAATTTACAAGAATTTTTTTTATATGTAAAATATTTTACGTCAAAATAAGTGAAACCTAATACAAGAAAAAGATAATTGTACCCCATTTTGTCCAAATCTTGAATTACATTAATATATTAATTAAAATAAAATATACTAATTAATGATTTATCCAAAATCAAAAATACAATTAAAGATTGATTTAAAATATAATTAAATAAAAATATATAATAATAAGAATTACAAATTAATGCAAAATATAATTAAATTAAAAGTTATATTAACATGTGAGGAATTACAATGCCAACTAATTTTGGTTTGTTTACTTTTTCATCTGTAGTAAAAATTATTTGGGCATTTTTGGTAAATAAAATCAATGAGAAAAGAGTATTTTAGCCATGAAACTCAATTAGACATGGTATTTTAGACACTTTATGTATACCTACGTCAAGTTTGATGGCTAAAATGTCATTTTTTTCGACAGATTGATTTAATGAAAATATGTAAATCATTTAGATTAAAAATAAATCAAAGATAAGGATTTAAATGGATAAAATTTGAAATTTAGGGTTGGTTTGGCATGTACTAAAAAAGTACACTTTTTGACTTATTGGTGGGTTTGGGTTGGGCTTGGGTTGAGTTTGATGTGATGTGTTAGAGAGGTGATGTGATTTAAATAGGATGATGTGACTTAAATAAGATAGTGACTTTTTGGCCTTTTAACTTATTTAGATGATGCCAAACCAAGCCTTAAGATTTATTTTGTCACAATGGTTGAACTATTGAATTTTTATTTTTATTTATTTATTTTGTGTAATTATCCCTAAAATAAAATTAAAGAGTAAATGCATATGTATTGTTTAGATTAGAAAGTGTTATATTGCGTGTCTGGTTGAGATTCAAGTTTGCACAGTGAACACAAGTGCGGGGATCTATCCAACCATCATCATTAGCGAGAGGCATTTAGTAAAAAATTTAATAAAAATATTGGGTTATTTAACATTTTTCTAAAAAGAAATAATAAGAAGAAGTATACAAAAAAAGTAAGCATTGAAAACTAAATTCAGAAGATAGACAATTGATTGACAAGTATAGAAGTATAGTACTTTTTGCAAAAACATTTGCTCTCACGTGAAGAGATGGTCCAAGAGCTGGGTTTATTTTGTGTCAGTGGGGGGTGTAATATAATTTTTCACTTATACGCCCAAAAGCAAATGAGGTTGATATAGTTCAAATAAGGGGCAAAGATGTAATTCTACAATCATTACGGTAGGAAAGAACATTGATGCTTTATATACATGGATAGATAGATAAATTGAGTAATGCGAAGTTCAAGTCAAAGAAAAAAATACCATATGTAAGGTTTCAGCATTGCAAGTAAATAAAGTATAGGAAATTGAGTTTGAAAATCAATTACAAAAAATAAATAAAACCTTTTTATTCTTTCACTGCCAATATCGAGAGAGCAATTCTACTTGAATTTGTTGCTAAAAACTTTCGAATAGTGAAAAAATTAATACAAGATAAATGGACTTAGAAAAAATATATATTTTACTAATAAATTGAAATCATATTAAGGGCGGGAATTGTGCCATGCTGTGTCGTGTCATATCGGGTTCGTGTTCAAAATAATCCAACACTAACATGACCTATTTAATTAAATGTGTCAATTATTGTGACACTGACCTAACATACTTATAATCGTGTTAATCCTAACACGAACGCTTAATACGAAAGTTCATGTTTTAGATTATAAGCAAATTGTACCACCTATTTTAAAAAAATAAATAAATAAATAAATCTAGTTTCACATCACATGCATGAGAATAACTTGTTTAAATATTGACATACAATGATATTATATATATCAATATCTATGAAAATAATTAAAAATATTCATCACTAATCCATTACACATCTAATCTAAACTATTGTCATTCATTAATATTTAAATATCCAATAAATTTTTAAAAGTAAAACAAATTTTTATCCAATACCAAACTAAAAATAATAATGTTGCAGTTATGCCACATCCAAAATAACATTGTTGTGATTCTTTCACATTGACTTTTGCCACAAAAACATTGTTTCCACGCATTCAAAACTCTCCTGTCTACCAATCTTGACTTCATGACATGTCCTACAATAACATCAAGTCATAAGCATCCTTTATTGCTTCTTATTCAAATGAAAAGCTTCTCTGAAACAAGTTACTTTAAGTTTTAATATAACGGATGAGAATGAATTATGCAAGATCTTATGATTACTAAATTCAGGTTGTAGTTGCATTACATGCAAGCTAATAGTGGGTTCGTGTCAATGTGTTAACACAAATTTTTATGCAGGTCAAACGTGTCCATTTCGGTTTCACGTGTTTAACCCAAACATGACCATTTAATATTTGTGTTTTCGGATCGTGTCATATTCGGCTTCAAGTCAAAAAAGATGATTAACCCTAACCCTCTAGTTACGCATTACAATTCAAGTCGTTTTAACGGATTACGTGCCAAATTCCCACCTTTATGAATCCATTAAATTAGCAACATATCACGAGTTGTAAGTTGGACCTGTCAATTGAACTAGGATTTGTCTAAGCTCAACCAGATATATATTGGTACTTATCAAGGACTAACCAAAGCTCTCCAACCAAAGCTCAAGTTGCCCATAAATTAATGAGTTGCATTAATATTTACTTGGTTTTGCAAGCTTTTTATAACTTCTCCAAATTTTTGGCAATAACCAATAAGTCATATTGTATTATTTATCTTGTTAATAATTACACCAAACATATCAATGGTGAGTTTGCATGGCTTTTAGTTTCATGTTAATAGTGATATGTATGGCTTGTAGTTTCATGTTCATAGAGATATGCCTTGATTGAACACTTAACATTACTATGGCCCAAAATAGTACAAAACTTGTATGCTTAAAAATAAAAAAAAAAGGATAATATAGTGGTACTGATAATATTGTTTGCTGATATATCAATTGTAAAAGGGATGAGATGATAACAATGGCTAGAAGATACATTATTGATGTGGTCTTGCTAGTAGTAATTTCCTTAGTAACAATCAAGGTTCTGAAGCATATGAAACACCTCAGTTGAAAACCCTCTATTTGCCTCCCATGGCTGAAACTAAACCCCCCTTCCCCTTCTCTTCCTTTACCTTCGTCTCTAACCAAACCCAGTAGTTATTTTTTCTCTTTCACAATCGGCAAACAACCCAAAGATAAAGATTATGGTGAGCGATATGCATTCGATGAGGGGTCCGTAGTGGTACGGAGGACTACATGATAAAGTTTTTGTTGTGAGGCGTCTTATATTTACCGTACACTTAAAGTACTATAAGGGGCCTTTTATGGAGGCAGAGGGTCGAGGCTAACCCAGGCCCTTTTGCAAGGTTCGGGGGACAGTGCACCCAACCCGAAGTTTTGGTGGTATATATTGTTAATTGCAGGATAGGGTTTTCAGAATATAACAGAAAAGAGAGCTACAGAGTATTCTTGTAATCCTTATTATATGGATTTTGATTGTTTCTCTGTTTTGAATGTAGTCATCTCGCCGAACAATGTATATCTTATATTTGTGTGTGTGCATATTATTTTATTATTGTTTATTGTGTGATTGAAACCACGTTCTAGCATCACATGTTTAATAAAAATTGCTCTCTTTTCCGGAGATGGCTGATTTTGTTAATTAAAGTTTAATATTTGTTGATTGGTAAATAATCAGAAAGACCAGCATGACTAGAAATGTGCAAATTTTTTCAATATGATCAAAACAACGTGGTACAAGTCGAAAATTTCATCGAAACGAATTTGATTGTCTATGTTACCATTTTTTTTTTTTAGGGTCAAAACAACAAGTTCTAACCAGTATCTGTAGACACCCCATTTTTTACGGCCCTTACAACTTGGACGTCATCGCTTGCACACCCAATGATGAGTATATATGCTTGTTAAGTGCTCAAAGTCCTCAGCAGAATGCCACAAGTTTGAGCCCTCCGAACCTTGCACCCCTGTTGCCTTGTTTTTGGACCAAAACCTTGGATTTTCAAGCCTACAACCTCTGGTGGCCTGCCGACCATTGCTTTTGGTTGCCGACCACTGATGTAGCCCCCAGGCCACCAATGTATTTTGCAGATATTTTGTGACAGTTGTGCCAGCTGTTTGCACAAATACTTGCATCTGCTCTCATGCGTATGGCCAGATGTTTCTAAGGGAGGTTCATGTTTCTCTATATATAGAGGACCTCCCCTCTTGCTTTGGGGTTAGAAAAATTTTGGAGCAAAATTTTTCCTCTCTCTCTACAATTATCTCTCTCTTGCAAATTTCTTCACCTTTGCCTATACACTCTTAACCAAACCTCTCCATCTTTAAGCTAAGGTATCTTTGAGCCTTCTTTGAGCTCTTGAGGGTGTGTTTGCCTTGATTGGTTGCCTAGAATTGGTTCTCCTCTTCAAGAGGTATAAAGCTTTACCTTTTTATTTGTTTTAATCATTCTTTTCCTACTATTTTCCAACTGTTTTTGGGCTATACAAACTTGGTATTTTTGGGTTGAAACTTGGGTTTTAAGGCCAATAAAGGTTGAGGGGTGGTTCACCCTTCTTTACATCTTACTTTCAAAGCCTTTACCCTTGTGTTTTCCACCTTTACACTATCTTTTTTTGAGCTTTTAAGCACTGATTTTCAGAGTTACTTCAGTGGCTAAAATCATGTTTTGAAGTCCAAAATTTGAGGGGTTAGCCTCCCTTCCTCGTGTCTTGCTTACTAGCCTAGCATGATCCATGTTTTAGCTTATTGTCCAAGCTATTTTTGTCTTAATTACAGCATGTTTTAGGACTTATTTAACACTATTTTAGGACTATTTTTAAGTGTTCATTGCATTTGAGCCTTATATTGCATGCTTGTAGTGCAATTGTCCTCGCGAGTTTGGTGTTTTAGGCCTTAGACGCCACCTTATTTGAGTTGATTGCATTTATTTAATGTTTTTCTTACTTGTTCTCACCTTTAATCACCTCTGCAACCTCCTTCATTTCTTGGCTTTTTTTTTTTGCTTTGAAAGTGGTTTCAAACTATTTGTTTATATAAGTATGAGATTGAGGTGTCATGCTTAATGGTTTAATCCCTTTAGGGGTTCATTATCAATGGTATGATGTCTTTTTCATGCCCAAAGCAATACTTGGTTTGAGTCCTCTTTCCATTAGAGGACTTAAATTCACTTGTGGACTTAATTGATCAAAGAATTGAAAGGTAACTAAAATTGAGTAATAATATTGGTGAATAAAAATGCGTAAGATAATAATTTGGTTAGTGTATGAGCAAGAAATATTCTTCTCGTATAATCCTATTGATCAAGTTTGTGCTCTTCCAAACGTCGTCGCTTTACTCCCTGAAAACACAAACGTGAGCTAGCAGGCGGGTGTATGCCGGATACCTCTCCGATGTCTAAGTCAGCAAAATAGACAAATAGGCAAAAAGCTCTGTGTATTCGAGAATCAAAGTTGTGTTACCTCTCCATAGGTGATGTTGTGAGCTTTTATAGGTTCCGTGTAGCACAATCCTAGTAGGACTCTTACTCCTCCATGTAGAGTCCTCCTAGGAATCATATTCCTGAAAGATAATGCTTATCTTTCAACACCTCCTCACTACTTAAACCAAGTGAGGTGGTTTCACCATGGTTGGATGTCAATACGACCGAGCTAACATGACCATGCTAAAGCCGCAGACTAGACCGAGCTCCAACTAGCTCGATTCTTCCTTTCACTGCGTGTACCTCAATTTGACATGCTCCAACTGGGCTGTTTACTTAATACCGAGCTAACCAATTATGAGGTAGGAGTTAGCTCGGTGCTCCAATGCACAATGCCAACCTAGCTCGGCTCTCCCAAGCACAGTGCCTAGCTAGCTCGGCCCACAACCGTTTAGTCTTTTGGACCGAAGTAAGTCTGCTTTTACCTCGGTCCATCTTATGCCCAATTACCAAGAAGTCTCCTACTTAGCTCGGCCCAATTTAGACATAAATTACCCTCTCAATTGCCCTTAATTCTATCTATGTAGCATGATAGGGATTACTTGTCTACCGCCGAGCTAAAACCTTTAGCCTTTCAACGAGCTAAATTCACACCGCTACCAATGTCCAGGTTAAAAACGTCTCTTCAATCGAATCACTTCTCATTCCAAGGGCACGCGTGGCAAACTCTCATTAGCCCAACATAGTCATTATGCCGTTCTTTGTACTTCGCAACATTTGAACAATCCCGCCTAAAACTCTAATTCTTCACAAAAACCCTACTCTTCAAATGCAACACTATTCACCTTCTTCTCTCTCTACTTTCTGAGTTTTTCATTTTCCTCAATACTCCATCTGCAAAAGCTCGATTGGGACTTATTCAATCTTCAGCTCCTTCATTCTTGACTGGTATGCGGCTCTCAAATCTATTTCCTTTCCACTTATTTTGTACTTGTTTTTACAATACAAAGCATATTATTCATATGTTTTTCAAAATATATACCATTTTTGCTTCCATTTTTCTGGAAAAAACCATGTAATAGAACCACACTTGTATTCATGAATAATCTAAAGAACGATGTATTTGATCCAAAATCACACTCCAACCGAACTAGGAAGTTGTTTGTATTAGGTGCGAACCTAGCCAAACTAAACAGCCGAACTAACACTTCATGTCATACTTGTAGTTTCAGTAAGTCTAAATACCTTGTGCTTTACTTAGCCGAGCTAACGAACTGCCTTAGGTTCGCGCAATACTGCACTAGAAAGCCTCAACCGCCAACCGAGCTATAACTTGGGGCTAAACCAGCTCCCTTAGTCAAAAGAACTAAGAATGTTGCCCTAATAGCTTCAATGGGCTAAAGTCCTCGCTCAAACCGAGCTAAGAATGATAGTATCCCATGTGAGCTAGGACTTCATTTATCTTGCCTTTGTTTCTTTCAAATCCAACGATCCGTGCTTAACTTGTCTTTTTTACTTTGCCGACTTAGGTCGGCCAGCCACTCCCTTGAACGCTCAACCAAGCTACTCAGCGTTATCTCAGCATCAAGTTAACACTCTAATTTATACTTAACTTAAATCCACATGGGTAAATATAGGTTTTTAGTAAACTCACCAGGGGCTATGGCCGAGTTCCGAAAGGACTACAACATCCCTGATGACGTTCACCTTAGTTTAGCCGAACTAGATACTTCTCCTTGGGGAAAACAAGGATTCGTTCCCTTCACCCTTCTTTCCATTGTAGAAACCGGACTTAGATTCCCTGTACAGCCTCTTCTTTGCGAGTTCCTTAGACAAACCAACATCTGGCCTACCCAGCTTTCCACAAATTCATACCGCATAATAAATGGCATCGCCGAGCTAAACCGCCAGGCTGGCCTTAATCTCAGTTTAGCTGAGCTCTTCCATCAATATTCCATAGGTTCAAATGAAGATGGCTGGGTTTACTATTTAAGAATAAGGCGCCGGCGTGAAAAGATAATAAAGAATACCCCAAACAAAGATGTAAACGATGATGATTTCTTCTGGGTTTCTGGGAACTTCGAAGACCAGGAAGCCCAGATCCCAGGCGACCGAATAAACTGGAACAAAGGAGTCGCCGATATAATTACCTCGACCCAATTTCATGTTTTTCTTTTGCTTCGGTGCTTACTTTAAACCGTACTAAATGTTTGTCTTTCTTCTTCATGCAGACTTCAACTATCTCAAATCCCTGTATAGCTACCCCAACTTAAACGTACTTCGCGCCACACTGCGATATCCCAATAGAAGTTGGGCCGAGCTACTAAATTTTGAACCGACATACAGATACTACAGCCGTAGGAAGACCAGGGTGACCGATTTCTTATTGGAGCCCTCGCCTGAGCCTGATCCAACACTTCCTCAGGTCAACTTGATCTCATTAACAGCGGAGCAAGAAATGGCCAAGAAGAGAGCAGTAAGGGCCCTCCTTACCAAAACAAACCAGGCTGAGGTACCACCAGCTGGCCAAACTCAAGAGACCGCGGTAGCCCTGCCAACCCATTAGCCTTCATCATCTCGGGCAAGCAAGTGTGCTCAGATTTCCTGGCCGAGCCACGTCTTGTCGACAAGGATGAAACAGTGCTTCCCCAAACCACTCCACCGAGCCCACAGCCTGAGCGCTCCCAACGAGCCAGCTCTTCTAAGTGGGCACCAAAGATTACATTCTAGAATCGTGCTATCACTGACTCCAATTCAGTGGTCGCCGAAAAAGACCATCTAATGGCATTCAACCTTGCCAAAAGCGTTTGCCTTCCAACCGATATGGAGCACCACGACCATCTTACCAAGCTGAAGGCCATTAAACGCCACAAAATCAATAGTGCTAGTAAGTTGCCCATTTGCTTGTCTTTCCAATTTGTTCATCTTTCTGCTCGATTTTACTAAAAAGTTTCTTACCACCCTTTTATAGGCCATGCAGAAAAACCACATCGCTCACAAGCGTGTGTTGGAACTGCGCAAGACAACAAGGTAGGCCATAGCAGAGGCCAATGCCAAAACCGCCGAGCTAGAAGAGGCGAAGAAGCAAATAGCCGAGCTACGAACCGAGAGGGTTCGTTCGACCGTCTTGTCACCACCAAGCAGACAAACAAAAGGCGGCGGCCGTGATAAAAGATAAATATCTGCACGAGTTGCCCAAGCTCGAGGGAAAAAAGAACGCCGAGATAACCGAGCTCGAGAAAAAGGTTGAGGACGCGGAAGACTGCGGTTACAAGGAGGGGGAGGCCACTTACATCAAGCAATGTGAAGCTACAAAAGATCTATTCTTCAAATGTGGATGGACAGCGGCTGCAGTGCAGCTCGGTTATGGCCCAGAGACCGAGGTCTTCCTCAAACCTCGTCCGTATTTCATATCGAGCTCTATGGTGGAGCACGCTGCTGCCATTCAGCAAAAATTTCTGTAAGAGGAGGACGGAGATCTTGCTCCAGAAGACAACACCCAGCCCGGTCGCCAGTCTATCTCCCCAACTCCAATGGTCTCCATCCCACCTTTGCTGCTTGTGTACGATCACGGTGCCTTCAACCGAGCTTAACCAAGATGTGCTTGCCACAACCGAGCTACCTCTAGGTGAAGACCAGGTTGTTTTGGATGCCAACCTGGACAACCTTTTCTCCTAATTTTTCTTTTCTTTGTCTAGCAAAAGAGTTTGTAACCGGGCTAAGGCCCCACCTTTTGTACTTCTAATTTTCACTTATTAATGAAATCTTCTTTTGTTTCAACTATTGTTTCGGTTTACTTCCATGCTTGTATTTACTTTCCAATTGTTATCTGAATACAGCATAACATTTTCTAGCCGAGATACTAATCTCCGTCTTAACCTTTGGGCCTATCTAGTTATACCTGCCAACCTCTTCAGCCTAGGTTTTTACCTCGACTAAAGATCATAAAAAGTTGTATTCTAGCTAACCACTCTTTGGCCTTGATCCTTATCTCAGCTAAGGAATACTAAGTGTTGGTTTTTCCAGCCAACCATTCTTCAGCCTAGATCCTTATCTCAGCTGAAGAGCAATAAATGTTGGTTTTTCCAGCCAACCACTCTTCAGCCTGGATCCTTATCTCAGTAGAAGAACAATAAATGTTGGTTTTTCCAGCCAACCATTCTTCAACCTAGATCCTTATCTCAGTTGAAGAGCAATAAGTGTTGGTTTTTCCAGCCAACCTCTTCAGCCCAGATCCTAATCTTAGCTGAAGAGAGCTCAAAGTTGGTTTTTCCTACCAACCCTGAGTGAAGTGTTTGGTTATTCCTGCCAAACGTCCTGCAGCCTAGATCCTTATCTCGGCTTAGAAGAAGTATGTGTTGGTTTTTCCAGCCAACCTCTTCAACCCAGATCCTAATCCTAGCTGAAGAGGGCTCAAAGTTGGTCATTCCGGCCAACTCTGAGCGAAGTGTTTGGTTATTCCGGCCAAATGTCCTGCAGCCTAGATCCTTATCTTCAGCTTAGGAAAAGTAAGTGTTGGTTTTTTTAGCCAACCTCTTCAGCCCAGATCCTGATCCTAGCTGAAGAGAGCGCAAAGTTGGTTATTCCGGCCAACTCTACTTTTGTTGCCCCTAGCTCACTAAAACAATTTTTACAGAATAAAACAATTATGCTGAAATGAAAACTACTTGTTTTATTAAGGAAAACAAAAATTACAAGTACTTTAAAGAAAAGCTAAAAATAAAATAGTTTGAGATTGGCAGTATTCCATGGCCTAGGAATGGCTTTGCTTTCTTCGTCTTACAAGTGGTATGCCCCTTTTCCTGCTAATCCAAGCACTTTGTAAGGTCCTTTCCAGTTGGGCCCTAACTTGCCATCTCCTGGTATCAGGGTGTTTTCCATTACTTTGCGTAGCACCCAATCTTCAATCTTGAATTGCCATGGATGTACTGTCTTGTTACACTTTTTGGATAACTCTTGCTGGTACGAGGCAATGTGAACCAGTGCACTTTCTCTTCTTTCTTCTGCAAGGTCAAGCTCCAATGCTATGGCTTCTCCATTTAAGTCTGGATCAAAATTTTCACTTCTAATTGTGGAGAGGCCAACTTCCAGTGGGATTACTGCTTCCATGCCATAGGCCAAGGAAAAAGGTGTTTCTCCAGTAGACCACCGAGGTGTGGTACGGTAAGCCCATAAAACATGAGGAAGCTCCTGCGCCCACTTGCCTTTTGCTTTCTCTAACCTTTTCTTCAATCTATCCAAGATGACTTTGTTTGATGCTTCCGCTTGGCCATTTGCTTAGGGGTATGCCGATGTAGAATTGTAGAATTCTATCTTGTACTCTTCACAAAAGCCTCTAAAAATTTTGCCATCGAACTGAGTGCTGTTGTCGGATATTAGAGCTTTTGGTATGCCGAACCGAGTGATGATATTCTGCCAGACAAACTTCTTCACATCTTTCTCCTTTATTGACACTAGTGCTTCTGCTTCCACCCACTTTGTGAAGTACTCTGTTGTTGCAAGGAAGAACTTTATGTTGCCGGGTGTCGTTGGAAGTGGTCCTACTATGTCCAAGCCCCACATTGCGAAGGGTTATGGGCCAGTTAATGATAGAAGCTCTCTGGCTGGTTGATGTATTTGGTGTGCGAACTTCTAACATTTCTCACACTTCTTGACATATTTCTCTAAATCTGCTTGCATATAAAGCCACCAATATCCTTGCGAGATTTCCCCGTAAGCCAATGATCTTCCCCCTTGGTGGCTTCCGCATACGCCTTCGTGTATCTTGAACAAGAATGCTTCAACTTTGCTGGGATGAACACACTTTAGGTAAGGTCCTGTGAAGGATTTCTTGTACAAGGCCATTGATGGGGAGAGCCAAAATCATTGCGACTTTTCTCTAATCTTGTTGGCTTCTTTCCTTTCTTCAGGTAAGACGCCGTCTTTTAAAAATACTATGATGGGATCCATCCATGAAGGGCCTAGTTCGGCGCAACATACTTCAACTACTTCAAGTGCTTCGAGGCTTGGTCTTGGCAAGAAGTTGATCAATAATGGATATGGGATGGATGTATCTGCCATCGAAACAAAGCCTGCTAGTTCGTCCGCGCTACTGTTTTCTTCCCTGTCTATCTGCTTTATCCGCACTACTTCAAATTTCTTGATCTCTTTTCTGACTAACTCTTGGTACTTAACCATCCTGTCATCTTTTGCCTCGTAGTCGCCTGAAATTTGGTTTACCACCAGCTGTGAGTCACTGTAAACCATTAGCTCGGTGGCCTTCATGTAGAGTGCTGATTTTAGGCCTGCCAGAAGCGCTTCGCACTCCGCTTTGTTGTTTGATGCTGGAAAGCCAAGGTTGACTGCTTGTTCCACTATTAGGCCGTCTGGTGAGATGATGACTATACCAAGTCCTACACCGTGCCTGTTGGACGCTTCATCTATGACGAGCTTCCACATCTCTCCAACGAACAGCTTCCGACAAGTGGAGGGATCGGATGATGCCTTGGGGTCATTAGTGTTACTGGTATTTTCTTCAAAGTCCACACTTACTGTTAGCCC
Organism: Camellia lanceoleosa; assembly: GCA_025200525.1. Classification (NCBI taxonomy): domain Eukaryota; kingdom Viridiplantae; phylum Streptophyta; class Magnoliopsida; order Ericales; family Theaceae; genus Camellia; species Camellia lanceoleosa. Next base: position 95,431,070 of record CM045768.1, read on the forward strand.
CTTATTATCTGATTGTACCAAGTCTTTACTTGTTAATGAGTCTTTGCTTGGTGTAACATGGTTTTCTTCTTCCTCCCTTCGTTCACTCTGGTCTATCCCAGGAAGTGGCTGAGTATCTTGTGTCAGGGGTTGCGCTACTCCGGCGACACTTTCCATCCCCATTTCTGTTGTACCAGTTAAGTCAACTGGGCAGATGTGATGACTTCCTAGTGTGAATTCTGCGACAAAGTCTGCCAAAGCTTGGGCTTTTATCGCGGTTCTGGTTTGAAACTTGATGTCAAACTGTCCCAACTCTACTGCCCACTTCAAGATTCGCCCAGAAAAGTTCGCCATCTCAAACAAAACTTTTAATGAAAAAGCTATGAGGACGATTATGGTGTGGGCGTGAAAGTAATGTGACAACTTCCTTGAGGCCATCATCAAGGCTAAGACCAGTTTTTCCAATGGTAAGTACCTGGTTTCTGCACCCAGCAATGTCTGCTGACATCAAAGATGGGCAGATGTTGGATTCCTTCCGCTCGGACCAACACTGCGGTAATTGTGTGCTGTGAAACTGCCAGGTACAAAAAATAGTTCTTCTCCAGGTATTAGGGTTACTAGTAACGGTGGAGAAGACATGTATTCTTTCAAACTTTCTAGGGCGCGGTCGCATTCTTCATCCCACTCAAACTTGGCCTTTAATGCTTGAAAAATGGTCGACATCTGTCTGACGACCGACTTATGAACTGGTTGAGCGCGGCTGCCATACCGGTGAGATGCTGTACTTCTTTTACTGAGTTGGGCCTTTCTAGATCCTGAATTGCTTTGATTTGAGAGGGGTCTGCCTCTATACCTCGGTTGGTTACCAGGAAGCCTAGGAATTTGCCTGATCCTACGCCGAACGCACACTTAGATGCATTAAGGCGCAATTTGTGCTTCTTCAGGATCTAAAACATCTCACCTAGGTCCCTAAGATGGTCATTCTCATCCTTGCTTTTGACTACCATATCATCGATGTAAGCCTCCGTTATTCTACCTAACAATGGTTCAAACATCTTAGTGACCATCTGCTAGAATGTCGCCCCTGTGTTTTTTAGGCCAAAGGGCATGACCTTGTAGCAATACAGTCCTCTTGGCATTATAAAGGATGTGACCTCCTGGTCTAGTTCATACATAGCGATTTGATGGTAACCTCTGTACGCATCAAGAAAGCTAAGTCGATTGTGTCCTGCCATTAGGTCTACCAGTTGGTCTATCCGTGGTAGGGGAAAGCTGTCTTTTGGGCACGCCTTGTTGACTGTTTTGTAGTCCACGCAAACATGCCATTTTCCATTCTTCTTTGGCACCACTACTGTATTGGATATCCACTTGGGATAGTGCACTTCTCTGATAGCTCCTGCCGCTAGAAGATTTCCCACTTCTTCCGCCACTATCTCGGTGTGGTGGAGTGCTGATCTACGAGTACACTGTATAATTGGTCTGGCAGTTGGGTGGACGTTCAATTGGTGACAGATGAAGTTTGGGTCAATGCCAGGCATGTCATACGGCATCCAGGCAAACACTTCGATGTTAAAGGTCAAGAATTCCATGACCGCTATTCTCTCAGTGCTGGACATAGATGAGCCAAGCAAAAAGAACTTTTTCGGGTTCTTTTCATCTATTCTTACCTGTACCAAGTCTTCCACTGCCTTCTGTTCAGCGGCTTTGCCAACATTCGCAAACAATTCATTACTCTCAGGTTCTTCCGCCATCTGAACAAACCCTTTGGTAGCTTGGCTGCCATTTACTGCGACGAAGCACTGCTTGGAAATAATTTGGTCTCCAAAGACCTCCTCAATTACTCTAGCTTCGTTGGGGAACCGCAATATTTGATGGTAGGTTGACGCTACTGATCGCATGGTATACAGCCATGTCTTTCCCAAGATTATGTTGTAAGTGGAAGGGACTTTCAATACCCAGAATTCCACTTGTTTCATCATACTTCCTACTCTGACTGGAAGGATTATCTTGCCTACTGGCTATTCTGGCATTAAGTTGAATCCGATCAGGGGAGATGTTGCAGGCGCCAAGTCTTTGTCCTCCAGTTTCAATTGTTTGAAGGTTTCGTATACATTATCTCACACGAGCTCCCTTGGTTGGTTAAAATCCGTTTGATGTCGTAATCCTTGATGCAAAGTATGACGAGCAGTGCGTCATTATGAGGGCAATATATCCTTGCCAAGTCTCTGTCTGAAAAAGAAATGACATTTGTGGCTTCTGTTTTCCCCTTTTTTATGGCTGGTTGTGCACTTAATACCTCCCTTAAGTGCTCAGCCTTCTTGATCGTTCCCATGAGTTCACATACTCACTCAGGCTCGAATACCCCACGTATTACGTTAATCACACCTTGAGGTGGGGCATCGATCAGCATTCCGTCTGGGTTGTCGTGGTTCTGGGGGGCTGGCTGTGTCCCTCCTTCTATGTACTTGTCCAAGTGCCCAGCTGCCACTAACTCCTCCAGGTGCTGTCTCAACAGTGTGCAATTCTTTGTACGGTGCCCCTTTTCATTATGGAAGGTACACCGGGATCCTTCGTCATAATCTTTTTGTGCTTCGCCCAACTTGGCTGGCCATCGGATGAAAGGTTCATCGCGTATCTCACTGAGAATTCGGTAGATCGGTTTTTTGAACACCGTGGTAATGGCAATGCGAACTCTTAGCCACCTTTTGTCTGGATCCCCTTTGTTGGCCCGTCTGCCATGCCCATTCCTGTTTGGTCGTTTTACCGTGTTGACTTTTGCCGAAGTCTTTTTATCTGGTATTGTTGTTGTGCCAGATTTCGCCTTAGCACCGGCACCATCCTCTTCCACACGAATATGTTGGTGCACTCTCTCCATTAAGGCCTCCATCGTGAGGGGGGCGTCATAGTAATTGAATCCCTTAATTTGTTGCCAACTGGCAAGCCCCGTTTGTATTGTGCGATGGCGAGGTTTGTAGGACAATCCCCAATTTGGTTGAAGGTTTCCCAATAGCGACTGTTGTAGGACCTCAATGTCTCTTTGTCGCCCATGTCAATGGAGAGTAGCTGATCAATCTCCACTGGTGTCTTAGTGTTCGTTCTAAACCCTGTCACGAACGCCTCCGCCAATTGTGCCCACGAGGCGATGCTGCCTTCTGGTAGCCTTTCGAACCAAGTTAGACCCAGGTCACCTAGGCTGGACGGAAACAAGATGCACATTAAAGCCTCATTTTGCCGATATATTGCCATGACCTAGTGAAAGTGGCTCAAGTGCATGTAGGGGTCCGTCTTTCCCTCATAAGTGGTGAATTTGGACTGGTGAAAGCCCAAAGGTAGTGGTGCGTTCTCAATTGTCGAAATGAACGGCGAGGTCTGCAGCCTTGCTAATGCTTTGTCTATTGGTTCGTAAGCAAGGCACGACATTGGCATTCCTACCTCGACGCTCCCATGCATCCGAGGAGCCAACCGCTGAAGGGCTGAAACTCTGCGCGGGTCGCGCGCCCTGTTATCTTCCTTCCATCGTGTCCTTTCTTTTAGCACAGTTCGCAAATCGAATGATTTAGGCAACTCGGTCTGCCTGGATGACGTCTGGTGTGTGCGCGATGGCCGATAGGTGCTTCCCTCAGTATGTGACCTCTCAGTTCTCGTTCTCTCAGACCTAGAGTAACGAGTCCTGGGAGTTCTTGACTGAGTGTCGCCTGTTCTCAGGCTCCTACTCTCTGCTTGCGATGGCGTGGTATGCCTACCATGGTCTTCTAAGTGGCGCGGGGGCGCGTTGCTTTTGTACCCCTCTCCTGTCGCCACCCATTTTCCTTTGATATGGCGTTTCATAGACTCCATGTCTGCCATCATCTTCCTTATTAACTTGTCTTATTCCTTTATGCGATCCTCCAGAACTTGAGGATCAATCCTCCGCCTCTGTCTTTTTGGACTTTGAGAGCGACGGGGGCTATTAGTCCACCTCCCCCTTGCATCCCTCCGGGGGTTTTGTCGCTAGGGCACTAAATCCGCCATGGGAGGGATAGAAGGCAAATCTTCGCGCCTCCCACCCCCCTCCGGAGTTTGTCCGTCGATGGCGGATAGTGGCAAATCTTCATTGTGCGCCATTACTTCCAATTAGGGAGGAAAAACTTGATCAAGAGGTTTTGTTCTTTCTGATTTTTCCACAGACGGCGCCAATTGTACGAGCAAGAAATATTCTTCTCGTATAATCCTATTGATCAAGTCTGCGCTCCTCCAAACGTCGTCGCTTTACTCCCTGAAAACACAAACGTGGGGTAGCTGGCGGGTGCGTGCCGGATACCTCTCCGATGCCTAAGTTAGCAAAATAGACAAATAGGCAAAAAGCTCTGTGTATTTGAGAATCAAAGTTGTGTTACCTCTCCATAAGTGATGTTGTGAGCTTTTATAGGTTTCGTGTGGCACAATCCTAGTAGGACTCTTACTCCTCCATGTAGAGTCCTCCTAGGAATCATATTCCTGAAAGATAATGCTTATCTTTCAACACCCCCTCACTGCTTAAACCAAGTGAGATGGTTTTACCATGATTGGATGTCAATACGACCGAGCTAACATAACCATGCTAAAGCCGCAGACTAGACCGAGCTCCAACTAGCTCGGTTCTTCCTTTCGCTGCGTGTACCTCTATTTGACATGCTCCAACTAGGCTGTTTACTTAATACCGAGCTAACCAAGTACGAGGTAGGAGTTAGCATGGTGCTCCAATGCACAATGCCAACCTAGCTCAGCTCTCCCAAGCACAGTGCCTAGCTAACTCAGCCCACAACCACTTAGTCTTTTGGACCGAAGTAAGTCTGCTTTTACCTCGGTCCATCTTGCAGCCCAATTACCAAAGAAGTCTCCTACTTAGCTCGGCCCAATTTAGACATAAATTACCCTCTCAGTTAGGGTTCAATCGGACGCTAATTGAACCCTTGAGTCTTGAGTCGTTTTATACTCATTAGTGATGAAAAGCGGTTCAAGATTCATTATCAACTACTTCCCTTGATCTTTCATGATAGGGAGGTGGTTTTTAAGAGTCTTGTTTTGTTGCATTCATTGAACTTGCACACTTGATTCATAAGCCATCATGCAATGAAATTGCATCCATTGGTGGTTTGTGAATCAAACTTACTACTCCTTTGAAACATTCAAATGATGAGGGGTAAATTGTGTAAACAAACCCTTGAGAACACCCTACCTCTACTCATTGCGGCAGAGAAAGTCCGGTCATCGATGTGGCGAATATCTACGGCCACCAGTGCAAAATCCAGCAGTGTACTTCTAAAGCAGAATAGAGTTGGTCTGGATGTAGAAATCAGTGCAAATGTTCTATTGTGCAACAGAGGAATCTGGCAGCAGAAACAGTGGATTTTTCGGATGGAAAGTCCGTGCATGCATGAGCATCCCTCACTTCCCAGGATTAATTACTTAATTTAGTTACTTTATTTCATGTTGTATTCATGTTATAATTAATTAGTTAGTTAACTAGAATTTTAGCTAATTAATTAATTAGTGTAATTAATTAGTTAGTTCCAATTTCTAATAATTAGTTAGAATAGTTAATTATTTGTGATGTTGTAATAACTAACTAGAATAGTTAGTCAATTCGTTTTGTAATAGCTAGTTAATTAGCTTTGCTTTAATTAGTTTAGCTAATTAGTTAGTTTATTTGGACTCTCCTTCATGAGGGTGCAAATGTTGTAATAATGTGCATGTCTTCCAACCCCATGTCTTTCTTCATTTTATTTACCAGCTTATGATGGTTTAGTTTAGACACATTATGTTTTGTTTAGCATCTCTTATACCTTGCATCCATTTGTATTGCATGCATTGAGGCTCGGCGGATCATTCTAACTTGCATTGTTAGTTAAATTCCTCTTTGAATACGTGCTTAGACCGCATGCCATCAAATTGATTTGCATGATAAGTAGCCGAGCCTAGTAATTGCATATCGTACGTGTTGCATTAGCCATATTGCATAAGTTAGGATCATGTATTTTTCCTAACTCTTTTATCTTTTTGGCTTGAAGTACTAGGTGAGCTTTTATTTATTTTAGCATAATTGCATGTATGTAAGTGTTGCCATGTCTAGCATGCTTGCCATGAGGCTAATTGCTTAAATGATAAACTGTTTGAATGCCTGTGGATGAAGGCTAATTGCTTGAATTGGAATAATTTGAGTAATGTTCATATGCGATCACTTTTTCAAGTGGTACATATTCGAAATAATTTTGCAAACAAACATGAAGTCAAGTGTTTCAATTTTTGCAAATTAGTCTATACTTGTGTGTGTGCGCATCACATAGTAATGCTAGCCTAATAACTCAGAACAAGAGCATATAATGTAGATAAGATTCATATCATGATTAGTAGAGGCCGATCTTTGATTGGGCGAGTGGGGGTGCTCAATCCATGACCTCCCCCTCTCGTACCTAAGTTCCCGGGCCGAGATCATCTTGGTGATGACGGACACGTGGCCTTTGGCACGAGTCATGGGTTTCCTAAATTTCTCGAAAAAATTTAGGTGGCAACTCTGTATCTGGCAAAGCAGTCCATTTTTGGCAATTCGATTCAAAATCGATTTTCTAAAAGATTTGCTGGATTTGGACACTTTGGTGTTTATCTATTGCACATTGCACTTGTGGAATCAAATTCAGAACCGCGGGAGTCCGATACTGTAGGGCTTATTCGTCTTCCGAAAGGGGGCACGAAAAGTCGAGCTACAATTTTTGGGCGTTGGAAAACACATATAAAGCACGAATCTAGCGAGTGAAAGTACCTAGAGAGAGAGTGAGAGGATTTTCAAGCTTGTAGGTGTGAGGAAATGAAACCTTGAGCCCTATATTTAAAGACTAAACAAAAGACCAAGTTACCCTGAATCTGCCATCGATGGCTAGCAGGCCACCATCGGTGGCCGGCAGGGTTTTCTGGTGGCCGGCAGGTGGCTGGTGGCTCTCAGGTAGCTCTTGGTGTTGTTCTGTGCTTCTTCTTTTTGAGTAGTGTATGGAAGGTTCTGTTTCGAAAGCTTGCAGCTGCGTTTCGGTGTGTGAACGTGTCCCACTTACTACTATGAACAAGGTTTATCCTTTTTGAACATGTTGCAATTCCTTCGAGAGGTAAATCGGAAGTTGCCACCAAATATCGTATTCATTTTTTCAAATTATGTGTTTGTTCTCTTCCGTTGCATAGAATATGCATTTTACATATATGCATGTTGCACACATGTCTTACATCATTCATGATTCATGCATAGAACATGTTGTCAATTTTATATAGAATATGCTTTTGTTTCATACATAGAACATGCCTTCAAATTATCATAAGTCGGTTGTCCATCTTGCATGGAATATGCATTATGCATCTATCGCACACGTTCACTTTGTGCATCTATTGCATTTACTCATTTTGTGCATCTATCGCACACCTTTCTGTTTTATCTCGGGACGCGTGAAGTGCGAGCCCTAGCGATTTTCTTGTATCTAAGGATGTGTAAAGCGTGGCCCTGAGCGTGTTTTATCTTAGGACGCATGAAGCGCAAGCCCAAGTGGTTTTCTTATATCTCAGGACGTGTGCAGCGTGGCCTTGGACGTGTTTAATCTAGGGATGCATGAAGCGCGGCCCTAAGCATGTTTTATCTCGGGATGCGTGAAACGAGCCGAGCAATTTTTCTTGTTTCTTAGGATGTGTGAAGCACGACCCTAAGTGTGTTTTTATCTCAGGACGCGTGAAGTGCGAGCCCGAGCAGTTTTTCTTATTTCTCGGGACACGTGAAATGTAACCTCGAGTGGTTTTCGTTCCTTTGTTTCTCAAGATACGTGAAGCGCGACCTGGAGCAGTTTTTATCTCGGGACTCGTAAAACGCGACCCCAAGTGATTTTTGTTTTTCAGTTTCTCAGGATGCGCAAAGTGCAACCCTAAGCTGTGTTTTCTTTCCTCATCTTGTGTTTTGGTGTGGTCAGAGTGTGTTTTAGATCTTTTTGCAAGAAACCTGTGTTGGTTTTAAGCTAGAAGCTGCTCATTCATATGTTATTATCTCGTTATCTTGCTTATTGCATCATCTTGTATGATCGTGAGTTTTCAAAATAGCCGGCTTCGCGAAGCATGTGAGTCCAACTTTCAAAGTTTCTTTGTGCATATCATTTGCATCTTGTCCCAGAACTACACTGGTTTGATTCCTTGTAAAGGGATACGTAGGCAACCTGCGAATGTAACCATCTATTTCTATTTTGATTATTTGTCTAAGTCTTACAGCCTTGTCAAAATGGGTCATCTTCGAGCTTTGACATTCACTCACGTCATTTTATGACTTCGAGTTCTATCAAAAAGGGGTAACTGTAGACACCCAATTTTTTACTACTCTTACGACTTGGACGTCATCGCTTGCACACCCAATAATGAGTGTCTATGCTTGTTAAGTGCTTGAAGTCCTCAGCAGAATGCCATAACTTTGAGCCTTTCAAATCTTGTACCCTTGTTACCTTGTTTTTGAACCAAAACCTTGGATTTTCAAGCCTGCAACCTCTGGTGGCCTCTCGGCCACTGATGTGGCCTGCCAGCCACCAATGTGTTTTGCAAATATTTTATGCCAGTTGTTTGCACAGATGTTTGCATATGCTCCCACATGTATGGCTAGATGTTTCTAAGGGAGGTTCATGTTTCTCTATATATAGAGGACCTCCCCTCTTGCTTTGGGGTTAGAAAAATTTTGGAGCGAAATATTTCCTTTCTCTCTTGCAAATTGCTTCACCTTTGCCTATACACTCTTAACCAAACCTCTCCATCTTCGAGCTGAGGTATCTTTGAGCCTTTTTTGAGCTCTTGAGGGTGTGTTTGCCTTGATTGGTTGCCTAGAATTGGTTCTCCTCTTCAAGAGGTATAAAGCTTTGCCTCTTTACTTGTTTTAATCATTCTTTTCCTACTATTTTCCAACTATTTTTTGGCTGTATAAACTCTGTATTTTTAGGCTGAAACTTGGGTTTTAAGGCCAATAAAGGTTGAGGGGTGGTTCACCCTTCTTTACACCTTACTTTCAAAGCCTTTACCCTTGTGTTTCCCACCTTTACACTATCTTTTTTTGAGATTTTAAACACTAATTTTCAGAGTTATTTCAATGGCCAAAATCATGTTTTGAAGTCCAAAATTGGAGGGGTTAGCCTTCCCTCCTTGTGTCTTGCTTACTAGCCTAGCATGCTTCATATTTTAGCTTATTATTCTAGCTATTTTTGTCTTAATTCCAGCATGTTTTAAGACTTATTTAACACTATTTTAGGACTATTTTTAAGTTTTCATTGCATTTGAGCTTTGTATTGCATGCTTGTAGTGCAATTGTCCTCATAGGTTTGATGGTTTAGGCCTTAGCCACCATCCTATTTGAGTTGATAGTGTTTATTTATGGCTTTCCATACTTATGATCACCTTTAATCACCTCTGCAACCTCCCTCCTTTCTTAGCTTTTGTTTTGCTTTGAGAGTTGTTTCAAACCTATTGTTCTTTTAAGCTTGAGATTGAGATTATCATGCTTAATGGTTTAATCCCTTTTAGGGGTTCATTATCAATGACATGACATCTCTCTCATGCCTTAAACCAACTCTTGGTTTGACACTTCTTCCCATTAGAGGACTTAAATTCACTAATGGACTTAATTGATTAAAGAATTGAAAGGTAACTAAAATGGAGTAATAATATTGGTGAATAAAAATGTGCAAGATAATAATTTGGTTAGGGTTCAATTGGACGTTAATTGAACCCTTGAGTCTTGAGTCGTTTTATACTCATTAGTGATGAAAACGGTTCAAGATTCATTGTCAACTACTTCCCTTGATCTTTCATGATAGAGAGGTGGTTTTTAAGAGTCTTGTTTTGTTGCATTCATTGAACTTGCACACTTGATTCATAAGCCATCATGTAATGAAATTGCATCCATTGGTGGTTTGTGAATCAAACTTACTACTCCTTTGGGCTGTTCAAATGATAAGGAGGGGTAAATTGTGTAAACAAACCCTTGAGAACACCCTACCTCTGCTCTGTTGCAGCAGGAAAGTCCAGTCATCAATGGCTGGCAGGCCATCTGCCGGCCACCAGTGCAAAATCCAGCAGTGTACTTCTAAAGCAGAATAGAGTTGGTCTGGAGGTGGAAATCAGTGCAAATATTCTATTGTGCAACAGAGGAATCTGGCAGCAGAAACAGTGGATTTTTCAGATGGAAAGTCCGGGCATGCATGAGCATCCCTCACTTCCCAGGATTAATTAATTAATTTAGTTACTTTATTTCATGTTGTATTCATGTTATAATTAATTGGAGGGGTTAGCCTCCCCTCCTTGTGTCTTTCTTACTAGCCTAGCATGCTTCATATTTTAGTTTATTATTCTAGCTATTTTTGTCTTAATTCCAGCATGTTTTAAGACTTATTTAACACTATTTTAGGACTGTTTTTAAGTTTTCATTGCATTTGAGCTTTGTATTGCATGCTTGTAATGCAATTGTCCTCATAGGTTTGGTGGTTTAGGACTTAGCCACCATCCTATTTGAGTTGATAGTATTTATTTATGGCTTTCCATACTTATGATCACCTTTAATCACCTCTGCAACCTCCTTTCTTTCTTGGCTTTTGTTTTGCTTTGAGATTTGTTTCAAGCCTATTGTTCTTTTAAGCTTGAGATTGAGATTATCATGCTTAATGGTTTAGTCCCTTTTAGGGGTTCATTATCAACGACATGACATCTCTCTTATGCCTTAAACCAACTCTTAGTTTGACACTTCTTTCCATTAGAGGACTTAAACTCAGTTTTGGACTTAATTGATTAAAGAATTGAAAGGTAACTGAAATAGAGTAATAAAATTGGTGATTAAAAATGATGCAAGATAATAATTTGGTTTGAGTTCAATTGGACGTTAATTGAAAGCTTGAGTCTTGAGTCGTTTCATACTCATTAGTGATGAAAACGGTTCAAGATTCATTGTCAACTACTTCCCTTGATCATTCATGATAGAGAGGCGGTTTTAAGAGTTTTATTTTGTTGCATTTATTGAACTTGCACACTTTGGTTCGTAGGCCATCATGCAATGAAATTGCATAGATTGATGGTTTGTGAATCAAACTTACTACTCCTTTGAGCTGTTCAAATGATAAGGAGGGGTAAATTGTGTAAACAAACCCTTGAGAATACACTGGCCCTACTCTGTTTGCTTTCTGTTGCAGCAGGAAAGTCCAGTCATCAGTGGTTGGTGGTCGGCAAGCCACCAGTGCAAAATCCAGTAGTGTACTTTTGAAAGCGAGCGAGTTAGTGCGGAGATGGAAATCAGTGAAAGTGTTCTACTGTGCAATAGAGGCATTTGGCAGCAGAAACAGTGACTTTTTCGGGTGGAAAGTCCGTACATGCATGAGCATTCCTCGTTTCCCGAGATGAAGTAATTAGAATAGCTAGCTTAGCACTCTTTTTCATATTGTATTCATGTAACTAATTAGTTCAATTAGTTAGTTAATTTGTTCTATTAATTAGTTAACTAGAATAGTTTATTAATTTGTTGTTGTAATAATTAGTTAAGTAGCTTAGCTAATTTATTCATTTGGGTTTGTAATAGTTAGTTAATTTATAGTAATTAGCTTTAATCAGTTAGTTAGTTAGTTAGTTAGTTTATTTGGACCCTCCTGTGTGAGGGCACAATGTTGTAATAATGTGTATGTCTTGCAACCCCACATCTTTCTCCCTTTTATTTACTAGCTTACGATGGTTAGTTTAGGGCATCATGTTTTGTTTAGCATTCTCCATGTTTGCATCCACTTGTTTTGCATGCACCGAGGCTCGGTTTATCATTTTAACTTGCAATGTTAGTTAAACATTCTTTGAATCGTGCTTAGACCGCATGCTAGTTAATTGATTCATATGCTATTTTAGTAGCCGAGCCTAGTAATTGCATATCGCATGTGTTGCATTAGTCATATTGCATAAGTTAGAACCATGCATTTTTCCTAACTCTTTTATCTTTTTGGCTTGGAGTACTAGGTAAGCCTTTGTTACACAATATAATTTTGGGTTTTTTCCTCTTATGTGTTAGTTTTCCTTGTTTAGTGTCTTTTTACACCATCTTCCATTAATAAATACTCAATCCTTCATCAATTTCAAATAAGGCTCACTATCATCACAAAAATCCATATACATATACATTATATAATCACCAATCTCGATATCCACCCACACCTTAAGATTTACACACTCTTAAACCAAACAATAGATATACAAAGGTAAAGATATTCCTACCTCAAAGGTTGTAACTAAAAGATGAAGATCCAAGAAATGAACTTCCGAAATAGCACAATCTAATCGGTTCAAAATGTAGCTTTTGGCGCAATTAACAACTTCGATGAAGGCACAAGGATAGATTCTTGCTATAAATGGATGAAATCTAGTGTTTTAATGCTAGGGTTTTCGAAAAAGGTTGCTAGAGAGAAAGAATATGAAAAAGTGAGCCAAAATGTGTATGGATCGTGTTTTAACTCTATTGTCCCGAACAGACCGCTCAAGCAAACTTTATATCGTTCAAGTGAAGAATACAAAATAAAGAGACCGCTCAAGCAATCTTTTCACCGCACGAGCAGTAAACACAAAGTCCTAGAAATTTTGCAGAGCTATAGTGAAAATACTGGAAGCCTCACATCTTCGCTCGAGCAATCACTTCACTGCTTAAGCAATCTTGCCTGCAACCAGGCAAGCTACTGGAAGCTTCGCATCACCGCTCGAGAGACCAATTGACCGCTCGAGCGGTCCCAAAACTAATTGTTACACCATGGTTCGATTCTGGATTAGAAAATTGGGAATTCGTTCTCTGTAGATCAGTTTCGAATTGGAGTTCACGGTTTTGAATTAGAACCAATCCGAACCGTATGTAACTTAAACAGTATACATACCATACACCCTGATGCATACAATCTTACCCTCTTATATATTATGTTTGTTTAAGTTAACGGTGGAATAATATGCATGTTTATGTTTAAAAAAATCATAGGCAGATTAATGTTGAAATGAAAATGTTATATACTCCTCTGTCTCAAAATAATAGTCCCTTTTAAGGAATTTAACTTTTTTTTGGTAGTACAATTATTGCACTTTAAAAAAATTGATTTTCCAAAATTACTCTTTGATAGTACATTTTTTTGGGGAATATCAATTGTTGTAATTGTAATTTTTGTGTTGTTAATGAATTTAAAAGAAAGGAAAAATAGGAAATTAATATTATTTTAGTCCTTAATTTTTGAAAAGGGAATATTTTTTTTGTGAACATATTATGTGAAATTGTGGTTCCAAACCGAGCTGAACCATGTTTAATTGGTTTGATTCGGATTGATTCTAATTTTAAGGAACTGTAGATAATGGATTGATCTTGATTTTACCCAAAATCGAACCAATTCATATCATGCTCACCCCTAGTTGATTAGCAACTCTCAAAAATAAAATAATATTTTTAACATCAAAAATAATTATTAAAGAAACCTAAATCAAATCCCATGATGGAGACAAAGCCAATCATGGAGCATCTTCAAATCTTCACCAATTTTGTTTATCTAATTCGATTTTAAATTTTAGTAAATTTAATTTGATATGAATAATTCCAATCTTTTTATCAATTTTTTATGAAAATCTTTTTAAAAATTTCACTCTTATCCCAAAACTTTCTTTTCATCAAATTTAATGAAAAAAAGAATCATCTCCAATATTTTATTTTTAAAATTTTCATTATATTCAAATTTGATAAAACATTTGATAAGTTCTTAATTTGATTAAAAAATGACTCTCCTTTGATTTGATAAAAGAATTGGAGATGATTTTTTAGTATGGATGCTAGCGAAGAGAAGGACAGAAAGGCATAGATGAGTGGCTTTCTTAGGTTGGGATAGGGCCTTTTCATCTAATTTAAATTTGATGGGAAAAAAAAAAAGGATGAAAGATTAGAGATGTTCCAAGCCATGCTTGTTTGTACTAACAATGATATGAGAGACACTTAGAAACTCCCAGAAAATATCAATATCTCCAAAGGCCACATTTGATTATCGAATTATTTTTTGTGGGATTAGATATAATCTGATTATTGACAAGATTGTGAGGGATAAATTTATACCATGGAATTAGATAGGATGAATGATTTGATATATCATAGCATTATGGATAGAATTATGGAGATGAGTTATACCTACGAATAATAGATGAGATAAATAATTGGATAAAAATAGTGATATATTATATTTGGTCATAATGAAATAAAAAATACATAATTTTTTATCGTTGGATGAAGGAAAAAAAAAATTCAAACTACATTATTTAATCTCCCATTTTTCCTTATTTAATCCTCCATACCAATACTAAAATTAAGGATAAATTATGGTCTAATCGTATGTGATGGACTTTATTATCTATAAGCCTTGTACACCTTTTTAATCTACTAATAAGCCCTAAAATGTTTATTTTGTCCCAACACATTTTGGAGATATTGATAGATGGAAAAAGAATCAAGACATGGGTAAATAAGCTTGGTCAATAGGATCGACACATAATTCAGAATACTATGTAAAACAAACACTAGATTTGTAATGCCCCAAAATAGTAACAACAAACCACTTTATGATATTCAATGGAAGCGAAGCTTATACAATATTAACCTTTCTTTGATTCTCTTGTACCATACAAAAGATGAGATATGCATGTATACATTCATAAATCATAGATCATGAATCTATAGCATATGACATGTAGTAACCACATGAAACAAAAGAAAATATGAATAAGTTTATGCCTTAATAGCTACATCTTTCCAAATCGATACTTGGGTACAACAAAATGAGTTAAACTCAATACATATAAAGTCCAAGGCTTATACAATAAATATTTACACAAAAGAACAAAAGGAAGCTCTCGTCTCCAAGGTTCTCCCAAAGCTACTTCTTTGGTGAAGGCATATCATCAATAACTGAAAGTTGTTTTCCATATAAGGTGAGCTAAAAGCCCAATAAAGAATGCTTGAACCACGATGTATAAGGCTTCACAAAGTCATACGGTGAATGCATATGTATGCCATTTACCAAAACATTCCCCTTTCTCTTTCAAAACAAATCAATGACATGATTATAAATGAATTCATAAAACAATGCTTTTTAACCAGAAAATTGGGTAGTAGATACTCAACACTGGGAATCTCTAGGCATGTGTCTGCTAGTAGGTTATACAAGCACTACTAAAGCCATTTTACCTATACCAATCGGAAAGATCGGTACCTAACCGCACAGATTTCTGGACTTTCACTAAGGACACACATGCCAACATAGAAAACACCACACCCCACCCACTCCCACCCCTAACTAGATTAAGCTAAGGTATTTACCCATTTTTCTTAAAAATGATACATTTTCAATATATATAAATATAAAACAATGTTCAATGCAAGATGTATGAGTAAATGGTTTTTAATTAACCTATTCCTCGTGCAATTTCTACAACAATCAAAGTTATCCTCCACCAATAGCACAAAACAAATATCTCTATATAAAAGATAAATTTCCAAACAATAAGTGTAATTTCATAATCTCAATATAGGAGTGATATTACATGCTCAACTCTGCTTTCATTATCAATAGATATATTCATATTCTCATTTCAAAATCCAACCACTTTCCCTTTGTTCATAGTTCCAAAATTTCAATAATTTCCAACAAAAATCCATTTCCCCTCAATAATGCTTTTTAAGGAGAAATTTCCAAAATTTCAACACAATTTAACAACATAACCATCTTCATATAATTTCCTATGAATCCATTTGAAAACCCCTCTTCTATGTTCCCAAAATCAAACCCAAATCAAAACCCTAAATCAAAACCCTCAACTCCAAATCACTACCCTTTTTAAGATACACATAATGTAGCTAAGAATCATACGAAAATGTTGAAGAAATCCCTACCTCCAGACTAGAAGAGTTTATGAACAAGACTCAAGAGTTGACGAAGTTGAAACTCAAACTTTCTCTGATCAAAACGACTACCTCTACACACTCTACTCTTTTCTCCACGGTGCTATGGTAGAGAAACCAATAGATTACAGTGTATGAAAGTATTTAAACAAGAACTAGAGAGAGAAAGTGAAGAAATAAGTCTTGGGGGTGTTTTAGAGAGAGAGAGAAATTAAAAAGTGATTGAAAATGACTTTTTCCCAATATGATATATGAACAGACCGCTCGAGCGACTAAAACATCGCTCCAGCATTAGACACAAGAAACTGACATGGCTCGAGCACACAATGACCCTCTCTTAGAAGTGTTACGAACTTGCAAAAGACCACTCGAGCGAAGAAAGGACCACTCGAGTGAAGATCATCTTACTCCCAGTAGTTTTGCAAACTCGTAAAAAAATAAAATAAAATAAAATAAAAATTAAAAATTACTAGGAGGAACCAAAGACCGCTCGAGTGGACAAAAAACCTCTTGAACGAAACTGGAAAGAAACATACATAAACTTTTTTGAAAAACTAACTCTTGACCTATTCAACACAACCAATAATCAAACCTAGATGACAACAAGACAATAAATTGTATAAACAACTATACAGAGTACTGGATCTTAGATTAAAAGAGTATAAAGGGTTGGGTCATGACCCGGGCTGCTATAGGATTGGACTATCCAGTTGGACCTTTATATTTTCCACATCCAATTTATTTCTCCTTATGCTGCAATCAAACACTAAACTAACAATATAGTAAGTTTCACATGTTTTTTTTTTTATATACTTTCAATCCAACTAAAATAATGGAGATCTTAACTTCACTTGTGAAGTTAGCACATTGTGGGACTGATTTGTACCCATGTGAATGATCTAAATTTTTTTATCTCATATGACAAGCTGCAAAAAATATGTATACAAAAAATTGTATTGATGTAAGTAATCACATGATCTGTCACGCCTGGATTTCTAAGATCCGACCCACATGAATAAACCATTCTCCAACAAATAAAAGGTAACAATAAGCTAAAGGAATGTAATAGCACTCATGCTAATGGATATGATAATGTCATACATTACATGAGTTTCTCCAGTTACATACATCCTACATTCAACATCTAAGTGGAATGAATGTTCTTTCCATGAAGATATGTAGTGATATCATACATAATTGAAATGCTCGCAGGCTTACATCATATACAAGGGTACCACCCTTACAAGAATGTCACTCGACCTACAACACAAATGGCCCACGACCTAGAAAGAATAGAGCAATCTCACATAATTCACAAACACATCCGATGCCATATCTCCATGTCTGGGTATGCCATTACACCTGAAAAATATTTCAGCCACGTAGGGTGAACATAAAGCCTAGTAGAGTGAACATAAAGCCTAGTAGAGTACATTTCAAAGACTAAATACAACTCCACTAGCATAGATGGTTATGATGCTATACATATATAATATGCTCAATGCGTTTTTCAAACACGTGCTTTTGTTTGGTTAAAATATTATCCAATTAACAACATTTATTGTTCATTCAAAACATTTCAATCATTAACATACTTCATTAGTTCAAAACCACTTTCTAATATCACTTTCTTAAAACATAAAACTAGATAGCAAATACATTGTTGTACATTTCTAGATTTCCACATCATAATTCATTATTCTTTCCTTTAAAATAGAAAACTAAGTGGTAAATACAGACACTGGAAATCTCTAGGCAAGTGTATAAAAAGTAGGCTATGAAAGCACTACCAAGATTTCCATTTCACTAGTTTTTTGCCAGCAAGATCGACACCCATGTTAACGTAGGCAATAAAAGCACTACAATTGCCAATTTTACTAGTATTTCGCTAGCTAGATTAGCACCCATGTAAACGTGCGGGTTTTTGGACTTTCACAATAGACACATGCCAACTTAATTAACAACAATGCACCTCTATCCAGATTCCTCAAGTTCTTCACCTATTTTTCTCAAAATGATACAAGTGTTTTGAAAACAACTTTTCCAAAACATAAAGTTTGAAGTTTCCAAATCCACGACATACATAATGAGATGGATGATTTAATAACCAATTCAATTGCATAGTCACATGCAATTTCTAACACACTACAATATTATCCTCCAGCGATAGCCAAGCAGTTATCTCTAATGCGATTATTTAAAAGATAACAACATGGATATACAATCAATATACAACCATATCCTGAAATTCTCTATAATTCCCAACATTTGAAATAATCCATATTCCACATTTTAAAACCAAATTTCCAAAACTTATATAGTTTTCCATCAAACTCAACATCTCAATGAGTAATCAATACTCAATATTCCAAAAGTTTCATAAAAATTTCCAACCAAATCCTCCATTTTCAAACAAAACAATTCCTTTCTCAATAATCCATCAACTCCCAAAGCATTCACATTTAGGGTTTTCACAAATTTAGGGCTTTCTCCCTTTCAAATACCTACATACAATTTTATACAAAGAAAGTAGGTTTAATAGCAAAATTATAGATAATTAATCCCCAATTTAGCTAAACCCTTAACCACAAAGCATAACTTCCAAAATCAACATAATAACAAATACAACATGGTTCTTTGTACTCAAAACTACTACAAACGTACTATCGAACTCATATCGAATCAAAGAAATGTAACCTTACCTCTTAAAGAGAAGAGGAGACAAGCCGAAAATCCACGGGCAATGAAAAGACGATTTGCTTAGATTAAATGGAAGCCTTCCTCGAGCTCTACATTTTGTTATAAGGGATTATGATGAGATTCTCACCCTAAAGAGATGAAATCCAAGGAATAAGAGCTTGAAGCTCGAAAATGGAGGAAAGAGAGAGAAGAGAGGGTGAAAAGTGAAAAGATTTAACCTAAAAAGTGACTTTTAAAGATATGATCCTGAACAAATTGCTTGAGCGGTCAAAAGTACACTCGAGAGGTGAATCAAGGCTTGTAGTGTCTTAGACAATTTTGAAAAACAGAGCTGGAAGAGTCTATGGACCGCTTGAGCGGTGAAACTTGTACTCAAACAGACTATGTACATGACACAAATGGGCATAACTCTTTCGTCCATACTCTGTTTAGGGTGTTTTTGTGTCCAAATTGAAGTCTCATAAGTAATTTTTCCAATGGTTCCTGCCTTACTTCAAGGTTCAAAGTGTGAAGAGATAAAATGATAAAAGAGTAAAGACTACTAAAAAACAACTATTCGAATTTAGAGTTTTTGATCCAATCTCGCCCAACCATTATGGTAGCATCTCAACCAAGGCTCAAATATCAACTAAGAATGTTATCAATTATGAAAATCAAAGAGTCAAATATAACTTCATTATATCAAGAAGTACGAAGTGCTACATGATCAAATTACATATATATTATAATACATAGACAATCTATTATTAAGAACATATAAATCGTACAAATAAAATTGATCTAATAGTATGGCAATGATTTGGATCAACGATTTTTGCATGTATAATTTTTCTTAGTTAGTTGTATAAGGTGAGCGGTTTATATCACGAAGTGAGTCCTAGTTTGTTCGATAATGGGGCAATTTCACCGTGAAATTGAGATTTTCAACTTCAACAAATCTAGGCTCTTAATAATATGATGTTACGATTCTTGCGAGTGATAAGCGGTATAAAAGTGCGATCATAAAGCAGCAGTGATAAACTATAAAGGGTGCGATCATAAAAGCAGCCGCAGGTGATAATCTGCGCCAAAATCGTGCGATCATAAAAGCAGTAGCAGTGATAAAGCTGCGCAAAGCGGTGCGATCAAAGCGGTAGTGATAAAGCTGCGCAAAAGCGGTGCAATGGGCAAAAGCGGCGGGAGTGATAAAGCTGCGCAAAAGTGCGATCGCCAAAAGTGCGATCATAAAGCGGTAGCGAGTGATAAAGCTGCGCATAAAGGGTGCGATCGCCAAAAGCGGCCTGGTGATAATCTGCGCAAAATCGTGCGATCGCCAAAAGCAGCGGTGATAAAACTGCGCCAAAAGCGGTGCGATCGCCAAAGCGGTGGGTGATAAAATGCAAAACCGTCGCGATCATAAAAGCGCGGAGGTGACAAAGCTGCGCATAAAGCGATGAGATGTCGAGCGGTAGCGAGTGATAAAGCTGTGCAAAAATGTGAGATCATAAAATGGCCCGATGATAAAAGCTGCGCAAAAGCGGTGCGATCACGGAAAAGCGCGTGGTGATAAAGCTGCGCCAAAATCGGCGATCCCGGTGATAAAGCTGCGCCAAAGCGATGCGATCGCAAAAGCGGTAGCGAGTGATAAAGCTGCGCCAAAAGCGTCGCGATGTGCAAAAGCGCGCAAGTGATAAAGCTGCGTAACGGTCGCGATCGCATAAAAAATGGTGTGGCGATAATCTGCAAAAATCGTGCAATCATAAAGCGGTAGCGAGTGATAAAGCTATAAAAGCGTTACAAAGCGTGCGATGCAAAAGCGGCGTGGTGATAAAGCTGCATAAAAGCGTGCGATGCATAAAAGCGGCGAGTGATAAAGCTGCGCCAAAGCAGTGCGATCGCCAAAAGCGGTAGCGAGTGATAAACTGCGCAAAAGCGGTGCGATCGCCAAAAGCAGCGCGAGTGATAAACTACATGTGTATAAAGCGGTATGCAAAAAGCAGTGCGATCATAAGGCGCGGTAATGATAAATTACGCAAAAAGCGTATCATAAAGCGCGCGATGATAAACTCGTAACCGGTGCGATGCATAAAGCGGTAGCGAGGACAAATTGCGTAAAACCGTGCGATCGCGAAAGCGCGCAAGTAAGCTGCGCCAAAGCGGTGCGATGTGCAAAAGCGGTAGCGATAATCTCGCAAAACCGTGTGATCGCCAAAATGGGCGGGTAATAAATGCGCCAAAAGCGGTCACGATCATAAAGCGGTAGTGATAAAGCGCGCATAAAGCGGTGCGATCATGGCGGTAGCGAGTGATAAAGTCAAAAGCCGTGCGATCCACCAAAGCGAGTAATAAAATTGCGTAAAGCGGTCACGATCGCCAAAAGCGTAGTGATAAAGGGAAAAACAATGCGATCGCATAAAACCGTCGATCATAAAAGCGTGAGTGATAAACTGGGAAAAACCGTGCGATCGCCAAAAGCGCGAGTGATAAATTCGCAAAATCGTCGCGATCATAAAAGCAGCGTGAGTTATAAATTGCGCAAAATCGTGCGATCATAAAGCAGCGAAGTGATAAAATGCGTAACAGTCGCGATCGCCAAAAGCGGCACGAGGACAAAGCTGCGCCAAAGCGGTGCGATCGCCAAAAGCGGTGCGATCATAAAGCGGTATGGCGATAATCTATGCAAATCGTCGATCGCCAAAAGCGGTCGCGACTATAAAGCTGCGAAAATCGTGCGATTCGCCAAAAGCGGGCGAGTCATAAACTGCGCCAAAAGCAGCGTCTGCGAAAGCGGCGCGGGTGATAAAGCTGCGAAAAAGCGGTAGCGATCGCATAAAGTAGCGATAGTGATAAAGCTGCGCCAAAACCGTGCGATCGTAAGCGGTAGCGAGTGATAAAGCTGCGTAAAGCGGTGCGATCGCTTGCGAAGCGTAGCGAGTGATAAAGCTGCGCAAAGGCGGTGCGATCGCGAAAGCGTAGCGAGTGATAAACTGCGCAACACCGTGTGATCGCCAAAGCGGTAGTGATAAAGCTGCGCAAAAGCGGTCGCGATCGCCAAAGCGGCGCGATGCGCGAGTCATAAATGCTCAAAAGCGGTCACGATCGCAAAAGCGGCGCGAGTGACAATCTGCAGCGGTGCGATGTGCAAAAGCGGCGAGTGATAAAGCTGCGCCAAAAGCGGTCGCGATCTTACGAAAAGCGCGAATGATAAAGCTGCGCCAAAAGCGGTCACGATCGCAAAAGGCGTGAGTGATAAAGCTGCATAAAGCGGTGCGATGTGCAAAGCGGTAGGAGTGATAAAGCTGCGCAAAAGGGTGCGATCAAAAGCAGCGCGAGTGAAAGCTGCGCCAAAAGCGGTGCGATCATAGCAGCGGGGGTGATAAAAGCTGCGCCAAAAGCGGTGCGATCATAAGCGCGAGTGATGAAGCTGCAAAGCCGTGCGATCGCCAAAGCAGCGAGTGATAAACTCGCAAAATAGTCACGATGTGCAAAAGCGTGAGTGATAAAGCTACTTTAAAGCGGTCGCGATGCGCAAAATGCGCGAGTGATAATCTGCGCAAAAGCGTATGATCGCCAAAGCGCGAGTGATAAAGCTGCAACCGCGGTCGATCATAAAAGCGGTAGCGAGGATAAAGCTGCGCAAAAGCCGTGCGATCGTAAAGCGCCAGTGAAGCTGCGCAAATGGTCGATCGCCAAAAGCGTGGCGATAAAGCTGCATAAAACCGTGCGATCGCCAAAAGCAGCGAGTGATGAACTTTGCAAAAGCGGTGCGATCGCAAAAGCAGCCAGTGATAATCTACGCCAAAAAAGTGCGATGTGCAAAAGCGGCGTGATAAACTCCGCCAAAAGCGGTAGCGAGTGATAAAGCGGTCACGATCGCAAAAGCGTAGTGACAAACTTCGCCAAAAGCGGTGCGATCGCAAAAGCGCGCGAGTGATAAAGCTGCGCCAAAGCGGTCGCGATCGCCAAAGCGCGAGTGATAAAGCTACAAAAGCCGTGCGATCGCTAAAGCGCGCAAGCGAGTGATAAAACTGCGTAACCGTCACGATCGCAAAAGCAGCGAGGATAAAGCTGCGCAAAAGCGGTGCGATCGCCAAAAGCGGGCGTGATAAAGCTGCCAAAAGCGGTGCGATCGCAAAAGCGGGCGATGATAAAGCTGCAAAAGCGCTGCGATCATAAAGCGGTAGCGAGTGATAAACTGCGCCAAAAGCGTCACGATCGCAAAAGCGGTAGCGAGTGATAAAGCTGCGCATAAAGCGGTGCGATCGCCAAAAGCAGCGTGAGTGATAAACTACAAAACCGTGCGATGCAAAAGCAGCAGTGATAAACTCTGGCAAAAGCAGTCGATCGCCAAAAGCGGCGTGAGTGATAAAGCTGCGCAAAAGCGTGCGATCGCCAAAAGCGGTAGCGAGTGATAAAACTGCGCAAAAACCGCGATCGTCGCAAAGCGGCCAGTGATAAAGCGCCAAAATGGTCACGATCGTAAGCGGCGCGAGTGATAAAGCTGCGCCAAAAGCGGTGCGATCATAAAAGCGGCGTGAGTGATAAGCTACGCCAAAGCGGTGCGATCATAAAAGCGGTAGCGAGTGATAAAGCTGCGCCAAAATGGTGCGATGCAGCGGGTGATAAACTGCGCCAAAACCGTGCGATCGCCAAAAGCAGCGTGAGTGATAAAAGCTGCAAAAGCAGTGCGATCGCCAAAAGCGGTAGTGATAAATTGCGCCAAAACCGTCGATCTGCCATAAGCGCGCGAGTGATAAGCTGCGCAAAAGCGGTCTTGATCGCAAAGCGGCAAAGTGATAAAGCTGCAAAACGTCGCGATCGCCAAGCGCGTGAGTGATAAACGCGCAAAATGCGATCGCCGTAAAGCGAGTGATAAAGCTGCAAAAGCGATGCGATCGCCAAAGCAGCGAGTGATAAACTCGCAAAGCGGTCGCGACCGCGAGTGATTGCGCCATAAAGCGGTCGCGATCGCCAAATGGTCGCGAGTGATAAAATGCCAAAAGCGGTGCGATCGTCATAAAGCGGCGAGTGATAAAGCTGCAAAAAGCAGTCACGATCATAAAGCGGTCGAGTGATAAAAGCGCTAAAAGCAGTCGATCGCCAGCGGCATGCGAGTGATAAAGCGCGCAAAAGCGATCACGATGGTAAAAGCGAGTGATAAATCGCCAAAAGCGGTCGCGATCGCCAAAGCGGACGAGTGATTAAAGCGGTCACGATCGCAAAAGCGGTCACGAGTGATAAAGCTGCGCATAAAAGCGGTGCGATCGCCAAAAGCGGTGATAAAAGCTGCGCAAAAGCGGTGCGATGCGCCAAAGCGGTAGCGAGTGATAAAGCTGCGCCAAAATAGTGCGATCATAAAGCAGCGAGTGATAAAACTAAAGCAGTGCGATCATAAAAGCGGTAGCGATGATAAAGCGCCTAAAATAGTGCGATCGCCAAAAGCGTAGTGATAAGCGCGTAAAGCGGTCGCGATCGCCAAAGCGGTGCAGTGATAAAGCTGCTAAAAATTGCGATCGCCAAAGCAGTAGCGAGTGATAAACTTGCAAAAGCGGTCGCGATCAAAGCGGCGAGTGATAAAGCTACAAAAGCGATCGATCGCATAAAAGCATGGTAGCGAGTGATAAAACTCGATGCGCAAAAGCCGCGCAGTGCGATAAAATGCGTAAAACCGCGATCATAAAGCGTGCGAGTGATAAAGCTGCGCAAAAGCGGTCACGATCATAAAAGCGGTAGCGATAAAGCTACGCAAAAGCATAAAGCGGTGCGATCATAAAGCGCAGTGATAAAGCTGCGCAAAGCGGTGCGATCGCCAAAGCAGCGCAGTGATAAAGCTAGCATAAAAGCGGTCACGATCCATAAAAAGCCTTGTAGTGAAGCGGTAGCGAGTGATAAAGCTGGAAAAGCGGTGCGATCATAAAAGCGGCGCCAGATGATAAAGCTGCGGCGAAAGCAGTCACGATCATAAAAGCGATGCGATCGTAGCGAAAGCATGAGTGAAACTAAAAGCGGTCGCGATCGCCAAAGCGGCGCGAGTGATAAAGCTGCCAAAAGCAGTCGCGATCGCCAAAGCATGGCGATGATAAACTGCATAAAGCGGTCGCGATCCCAAAGCGGCGAGTGATAAAATTGCGCCATAAAGCGATCACGTGCATAAAGCGCGGTGATAAAGCGCACAAAGCGGTGCGATCATAAAGCGGAGTGATAAAACGCACAAAAGCGTCACGATCGCCAAAGCGGTAGTGATCATAAACCATGGCGATCAAAAGCGGTCGATCATAAAAGCGATCGCCAAAGCAGTATGATAAAGCTAAAATGGTCGCGATCATAAAGCGTAGCGAGTGATAATCTGCGCCAAAACCGTGCGATCGCCAAAGCTTGGTAGTGATAAAGCTGCGCAAAGCGGTCACGATCATAAAAGCGGTAGCGAGTGATAAAGCTGCAAAGCCGTGCGATCGTAAGCGGTATGAGTGATAAAGCTGCATAAAAGCGCGATCGCCCAAAGCGAGTGATAAAGTGAAAAGCGGCAACTGCGCAAAAGCGGTAGTGCGTGCAAAAGCAGCGATCGCCGAGTGATAAGCTGCGCAGAATGGTCACGATCATAAAGCGGCCGTAGTGATAAAACTCGCCAGCCATAAAGCGGTCTTCGATCATAAAAGCAGTGATAAAAGCTGTCACGATCGCAAAAGCAGTGATAAAGCTGGCCAAAAATGGTGCGATCACCTAAAAAGCCCTAGCGAGTGATAAAGCTGCTTAAAGCAGTCGCGATCGCCAAAAGCGGCGAGTGATAAAGCTGGCGAAAACCGTCACGATCACGCAAAAGCGGTAGCAGTGATAAAGCGCTGCAAAAGCGTGCGATCGCAAAATAGCGCAGTGATAAAGCTCACGCATAAAGCGGTCGCGATGCATACAAAAAGCGGTAGTGATAAAAGCGCATAAAGCAGTGCGATCGCCCAAAAGCGGTAGCGAGTGATAAATGCGCCAAAAGCGGTCACGATCATAAAAAGCGGTATGATGATGCACTTTAAAAACCCGATCATAAAGCGGCGCGAGTGATAATGCGCCAAAAGCGGTGCGATCCAAAGCATGATAAAATACGAGTGATAAAGCGGGGCAAAAGCGGTGCGATCAAAAGCGAGCGAGTGATAAAGCGCCAAGCAAAAGCGTCGCGATCAAAAGCGGTAGCGAGTGATAAAGCTGCGCCAAAACCGTGCGATCGCGAAAGCAGTAGCGAGTGATAAAGCTGCGCCAAACCGGTGCGATCGTAAAAAGCGTAGTCATATACGGACATAAAAGCGGCGATCGCTTGATGTCTTGATAAAGTAGAGCGGTCACGAAGCGCGCGTCATAAAGCGGTAGCGAGTGATAAATGCGCAAAGCAGCGATCATAAAAGCAAAGCGAGTGATAAAAGCCAAAAGCGGTATAAAAGCGTCACGATCGCCAAAAGCAGTGATAAAAGCCTTCGTAAAAGCGGTGCGATGATAAAGCGGTAGCAGTGATAAAAGCTGCGCCGTGGTCATAAGCGCCCCAAAAGCGGTGCGATCATGCCAATCAAATCTGTAGCGATCATAAAGCACTTAAAAGCGGTGCGATCATGCAAAAGCTCACGATCGCAAAAGCGGTCGATCATAACTGGTAGTGATAAAGCTACGAAAACCATCGCGATCGCAAATGGTAGCGCGAGGATAAAGCTATCCAAAGCGGTGCGATCATAAGCAATATGAACAGTGATGATAAATTGCACTTAACCGTCACGATCATAAAGCAGCGCGATGATAAACTCATAAAACATTGCGATGCATAAGCCTTCTTAGCGATCGATAAAGCTGCGCGATAAAAGCGGTAGCGACGGATACAGAAGCGGTAGCGCATCGCTTAACCTTGAAAAGCGGTCGCGATCGAAAGCTTGTGGCGATGTGATAAACATAAGCTGTCACGATAATCGGCGCCAAAATGCGGTGCGATACCATAAAGCGGTAGTGATAAACTGCGCCAAAGCGGTACGATCACGCAAAGCGTAGCCTAGTGATAAAGCTGCGCCAAAAGCGGTGCGATCGCATAAAGCGGCGAGTGATAAATTTACGAAAAGCTTGCGATCGCATAAAGCGGCGGCGAGTGATAAAGCTGCGCAAAAGCGGTGCGATCACCAAAAGCGGTCGCGAAGTGATAAATTTCACGCCAAAAACCGTGCGATCGCGCATAAAGCAGTAGCGAGTGATAAAAAGCTACGCCATAAAACCGTCACGATCATGAAAGCGAGGATAAAATTGCGCATAAAGCCGTCACCGATCACGCCATTGCGCCAAAGCGGTCTGCGATGCTTGGCGAAAGCGGCGCCAAGTGATAAAGCTGCGCAAAAACAGTGCGATCGCCAAAAGCGGTAGCGAGTGATAAGCGCGCTCAAAAGCGGTGCGATCGCGCCAAAAAGCAGCCTTAGTGATAAAAGCTGCGCCAAAATAGTCGCGATCGTGAAAAGCAGCGGTATGATAAAGCTGTATAAAACCGTCACGATCGCCAAAATGGGCGGATGGTGATAAAACTGCGCCAAAAAGCGGTCGCGATTCGCAAAAGCAGTATGAGTGATAAATTCGCTAAAAGCAGGTCTGCGATCATAAGCAGTACAGTGATCATAAGTCACCATAAAGCGGTGCGATGCCAAAAGCGGTATGAGTGATAAAGCTGTGTGCAAAAGCGTACTTGTCGCGATGGACGCCAAAAAGCGCTTGCGATTGATATCTGGCAGCTAACGCCAAAATCATCGTCACGCCGAAAGCATGGTAGCGAGTGATACTTTGTCGATGCAAGCAAAAGCAGCGCGAGTGATAAATCTGCTAAAAGCCAGGTCACGATGCTTGTGAAAAGCTTGGTATGATGATAAAGCTGCGCTTGAGGCGGTCACGATCGCAAAAGCAGCGGTAGTGATAAAATACTTCGCATAAAGCAGTCGCGTCACGCCAAAAGCGGCGTGACTAGTAAAGCTGCGCCAAAGCAGTCGATCGCCAAAGATAAAAATCACGATCGCAGTATGAGTCAGCTAAAGCTGGCACAAAATCATACGATCGCATAAAAGCAATGTAGTGATAAAAGCTGCATAAAACCGTCATAGTGCGATCATAAGAGCGGTCAGTGATAAAACTGCGCCAAAAGCGATGCGATCGCCAAAGCAGTACGATCGCCGTAAAACAAAAAGCTATGCGATCGCAAAATAGCGTAGTGATAAAGCTGCGCACAAAATAGTCTGATCATAAAGCTGGGTAAAGCTAACATAAAGCGATCACGCAAAAGCGGCGCGATGATAAAAGCTGCGCGAGAACAATCGATCGAAAAACCGCCCTGTATGAGTGATAAAGCTGCGCCAAAACCGGTCGCGATCATGGCATGACGTGAGTGATAAAGCTAACGCCAAAAGCGGTGCGATCATAAAGCAGCGCAAGTGATAAAGCTGCACAAAGCGTGTCGATCGCAAAAGCGGTAGCGGTGATAAAGTGAGCATAAAGCGAGTCACGATCATAAAAGCGGTAAACTAGATGATAAAGCTAATACAAAAGCAGTCACGATCATGAAAGCTTGGTAGCTTAGTGATAAAGCTACTTGCCAAATTATGCAGGGGCGATCGTAAAGCGGTAGTGATAAAGCCGCGCCAAAAAGCAGTCACGATCGCGAAGCGAAACATGATGACTAAAGCTGCATAAAAGCGGTCGCGATCTACGCCAAAGCAAAGGTAGCAGTGATAAACTGCGCCAAAAGCGATTGCGATCGCCAAAAGCGGTAGCGAGTGATAAAGCGGAATTTCGAACATAAACGCGGTCACGATCGCACTTGAAAGCGGTATTGTGAGTGATAGTCTGCGCAAAAGGATTGCGATCGCGCAAAAGCGGCGAAGTGTAAAATTACTTTATGAAACGTCACGATCGCCAGCGGCGCAGCGATAAAGCTGCGCCAGCAGTCGATCATAAAATGGCGAGATGATAAAGCGCCATAAAGCAGTAGCGTCATGCTACAAAAGCGGCACCGATGACAAGCTGCGCCAGCGAGCGGTCGCGATCGCAAAGCGGTACGCGATGTGATAAAGCTGCGCGCCAAAAGCGATTGCGATATCGCAAAGCGGTAGCGAGTGATAAAAGCTGCGCGCAAAGCAGTGCGATGTGCAAAAAGCGGTAGCGAGTGATAAATTGCGCCAAAAGGGTGCAGATCCGCCAAAAGCGGTGCGATTGATAAAATCTCGCAAAGCGTGCTGAGTGATAAAAGCAGCCGCGAGATAAAATGGTGCGATCGCCAAAGCGGCGCTAGTGATCGCCGCTTAAATCGTCACCGGCATAAGCGCTTGTGATAAAACTGCATAAAAGCATGCGTCACGTCATAAAAAGCAGTCGAGTGATGATAAACCATCAAAAGCGGTCGCTGATGCCCAAAAGCCGGCAGCCGGTGATAAACTCATAAAAGCCGTCACGATGCGCCAAAGCAGTAGCCCAGTGATGATCGCGAAAATTTCGTCAATGTGTGTCGTCACGTATAATGGTAGCGATTGATAAAAATACGCAAAGCAAAAGCAGTCGTCGCCATAAGCGGTAGCGAGTGATTAAATTGCATGCAAAATCATCGCGATCTTGGCGAAGCGGTAGCCTTGATTGATCAACTGCGCAAAAGCGATGCGATCATAAAGCGGTAGCGAAGTGTGAAAAAAGCTGCGTAAAAGCAAGTCGCGATCGCCATAAGCGGTGCGAGTGATAAAGCTCGCGCAAAGCAGTATGATCATAAAAAACTGCATAAAAGCGGTGCGATCTTGCATAAAAGCGGTAGCGAGAGTGATAAAGCTGGTAACGTAAAGCAGGTCGATCGCACGTCATAAAACGGTAGCATAAAGAAGTGATAAAGCTACGCCAAAAAGCGATGCGATGCGCCGTAGTACCGATTCATAAATGCAGCCGCGAAGCGGTCACGATGCACAAACACCTGTCACGAGTGAAAAGCTACGCCAAAACGGTCACGATCATAAAACGACCACGAGGATAAAGCTACGCATGAAACCTCGATTATAAAGCGAAGCTGGCGAGTGATAAAGCTGCGCAAAGCGTCGGTGTGATCTTGGCTGAGCGGCGCGAGTGATAAAGCTCACATAAAACCGTCGCGATGTGCCAAAAGCTTTGCGCGTGATAAAACTGCGCCAAAAGCGGTGCGATCGCGCAAAAGCGGTAAAGTTGATAAAGCTGCGCAAAAGCGGTCGCGATCATAAAAGCGACCGCGCCCGGTGATAAAGCTGCGGAAATCAGGTGCGATCGCAAAGCGTGTGAATGATAAATTCGCGCAAAAGCGGTCGCGATCATAAAGCAATGCGAAATGATAAAAAAGCGAGAGCATAAAAGCGTGTGACGTCATAAAAGCGGTATGATGATAAAGATAAATTAAGCAACGATGCGATCATAAAACAACACGATTGATAAAGCTACGCCAAAAGCCGTGCGATCGCATAAAAGCCCGCCCGAGTGAAAGCTAATACGCCAAAAGCCGTCTGATGCCCCATAAGCGGTAATGGCCGATGATCTACGTAAAATCGTCACGATGTACATGAATGGTGCGATTGCACAAAAGCGGTCACGGTCGCGCAAAGTCTCTTGTAGCGCGAAGTGATAAACTGGCAAAGCGCGTCACGATCATAAAACCAGCGGCGAGAGATAAAACCCGGCCATGTGATAATCTTGGGAAAAGCAGAGTCGATCGCATAGCTTGGCCGTGAGTGATAAATTCGCCAAAACCGTGTGATCGCAAAGCAGTGTTGTCGATCGCCAGCAAAGCCAGCGATGAGTGATAAAGCTGCGCAAAATGCGTCACTTGATCGCCAAAGCAGTAGCGAGTGATAAAACTAGCAAAATCGTCGCGATCGCGCAAAGCAACCGCGAGTGATAAAGCTAGCCATAAAGCAGGCGATTCTTCGCAAAAGCGGTAGCAGTGATTAAAGCTGCGCCAAAAGCCGTGCGATGCGGCCAATAGCGGTATGCGGTGATAAAGCTGCATAAAATCTTTGCGGTCGATCGCCAAAGCGGTAGCGAGTGATAAAACTAGCGCCAAAAGCAGGTCGCGATCACGCCACGAAGCGAAAGTAGCCGAGTGATAAAATATGCGCCAAAAGCGCGATGCGATCGCCATAAAGCGAGTAGCCAGTGATTGAAACTGCTGCAAAAGCGGTGCGATGCGCCATGAAAGCGGTATGAGTGATAAAATGCTCAAAAGCGGTGCGATCATAAAAGCGAAGTAGCGAGTGATAAAGCTGCCGTAAAGCCAGAGTCACGTCGCCAAAGCGGCGTAGTGATAAAAATCACTGCGCCAAAAGCGGTGCGATCGCATAAAAGCAGCGGTATGAGTGATAAAGCTGCGCCATCTTGAAAGCGAAGTCGTCGAGTCACATAAAGCGGTAGCGAGTGATAAAGCTAGCAAAAACCAGTCACGATCTGCAGCGAAGCGGCGAGTGATAAAGCTGCGCATAAAAGCGGTCGCGATCATAAAGCAGTGGCGGGAGTGATAAAGCTACGCCAAAGCCAAGTCTGATCGCAAAAAGCAGCCTGAGAAGTGAAAAAAGCTACACAAAATCGTCGATCGTGCATAAAGGCCCGATAGGTGATAAAGCTGCGAAATAAGGTGCCGTAATGCACAACAACGCGGTACGATTGGTAAAACTGCGCCAAAAGCGGTCTGCGATCGTAAAGCAGTATGGTAGTATGATAAAATTGCTAATGCAAAGCAGGTGCGATCGCAAAATCGCGAATTGATATTGTCATGACCCGCAAAAATCGTCACGATGCGTAAAGCGTCTTGTGATTGATAAAATTTCTGGCCAAAATAGTCTGCGATCGCCAAAGCGGTAGCGAGTGATAAAAGCTAGCATATAAAAGCGGTCACGATCGCATAAGCAATGGTCAGTGATAAGCTGCGGAAAAGCGATGCGATCTGCCATAAAAGCGGTAGCAAGTGATAAGCAGCTACGCTGAAAATGGTGCGATACCCAAAAGCTACTTGCTGATGATAAACATGCGCCAAAATCGTCGCAGATGCGCCAAAAAGCGAGCGCGGTCGATGACAATCTGTCGCGCTAAGCCCGGTGCGATCGCCATAAAAGCGCCTTGATGTGATGCGCATAAAATCATAGCCGTCGCGATCGCGCCAAAAGCGACAAGCAGTGATAAAGCTGCGCATAAAGCAGTGCGATCGCCAAAGCGAAGCGCGAGTGATAAAGCTGCGCATAAAGCGATGCTGATCGCCATAAAACGTGGGGAGTGATAAAGGCATGCGCAAAAAGGGTCACGATCTTTAAAGCCGCGCGAGTGATATCCCAGCTGGTCGTCGCCAAAGCGGTCACGAGTCGCATAAACTGCTTGTATAAAAGCGGTCACGATCGCAAAAGCGGTCACGATCGCCAAAAGCGGTATGAGTGATAAAATCTTGCGCAAATCGATGCGATCGCGGCGAGTGATAAAGCTACGCAAAAGCTGTCGTCGCAAAAGCGGTATGATGAGTGATAAAAGCTAACTAGTAAAATAGTGCGATCGCATAAGAAGCACGCCATGAGGATAAAATACTGCGCTAAAGCGTCTTGATCATAAAGCCGTGTGATTGATAAAGCTACGCCAGCGAAGCGCGCCAAGTGATAAGCTGTGCCAAAGCGGTGCGATCGCCATAAAGCGGCGTGGCGATAAATCTGCATAAAGCAGTACGATCGCATAAAATAGCGCGAGTGATAAAGCTGCGCCATAAAGCAGTGCGATCGCAAAAGCGGTAGCAGTGATAAAAGCTGCGCCGAAAGCAGGTCACGATCGCCAAAGCGACCTAGCGATTGATAAAATTGCGCATAAAGTATGCGATCGCATAAAGCGGGCGAGTAATAAATTAAGTAACAGTGCGATCGTAAAAGCAATGTAGTGATAAATGCGCCAAAAGCCCGTCACGATCGCATAAAGCAGCGCGAGTCATAAAAGCTAGCAAAATGGTCGGCCTTTACAAAAAGCGGTATGTTGTATCTGCATAAAATAGATGCGATCGCCAAGTAAGCTGGCAGCGATGATAAACACATACCAAAGCGTCTGCGATCGCCATAAAGCAGGCGCGAGAGATAAATTGTGCAAAATCAGGTGCGATCGCCAAAGCAGTCGCGATTGATAGCGAAATTGCGCGCAAAGCGGTCACGATCGTAGCAGTAGCGGTATCGGCCTGATAAAACTAACGCAAAACCATGCGTCGCCAAAAGCAGCGCGAGTGGTAATCTTCGCCGAAAAGCACGTGCGTCGCAAATAAGTCATAGCGAGGTAATCGCTTCGTAAAGCAGGTCGATTATGACAGCGCAAAAGCGGCCGCAGTGATAAAGCTAGCATAAAACCATGCGATCTCGCAAAAAGCAGCGTGATGATAAAACATGCAAATGGTGCGATCGCAAAAGCGACCTGGTGAAAAAATTGCGCCAAAAGCGCGTCACGATCGCGCCAAAAGCGGCGCAGTGATAAAACTGCATAAAACGTCGTCGCCAAAATGGCATGATTTATAAAGCTGCGCGCCAGCAGTGCGATCGCCAAATGGCGAAGTGATAAAGCTGCGCCAAAAGCGGTCGCGATCGCCATATTTGTAAAAGCTGCGCCAAAAAAAGTGCGATCATAAAAAGTATGATGATAAAAATTCTTGCGCTAAAATGCGATGCGCGATCGCCAAAGCGGCACGATTGATAAAATGTGCAAAGCGGTGCGATCACGTAAAGCGGCGAGTGATAAAGCTACGCATAAAAGCGGTCACGATCCGCAAAATGCGTAGTGATAAAAGCGCCCAAAATCGTCGTCGCATAAGCTTGGTAGCGATTGATAAAGCTGCGCCAAAACCGTCGCGATCGCATAACCGCGGCCACAGTGATACATGCGCCAAGAAAGCAGTGCGATCGCCAAAAGCGGTATGATGAAAAGCTGCGCCAAAACCGTGCGATCGCCAAAAGCTGCCTTGGTGGTAAAAACATCTGATGGTCGCTAGCGGTGATCACTTCGCATAAAGCAATCGACAAACAACCCAGCCTTAATGATGGAAGCTATGCAAAACCGTCTTGCGATCATAAGCGGCGCGCCGATGATAAACTACACAAAAGCAGTCACGATGCATAAAAGCGGCCACCGGTGTCATTAGCATAAGCAGTCTTACGTCATAAGCGGCACCAGTGAAAGCGGTATAAAATAGTCGCGATCGCGCCAAAGCAACCGTCGCGATAAATTTATAAAACTGATTTATGCACAAAAGTAGTATGATGTCATTGCGCGCGAAACGGTCCTGCCAGCGCAAAAGCAGTAGCGATTGATAAAGTACTCAAAACCGTCGATCACTAAAGCGGTAGCAGTGATAAATACCGCATAAGGCAAATGCGATCTACGAAAGCGGGCGCAATTGATAAATTCATAAAGCAGTGCGATCACATAAAACATCTTGTAGTGATAAAGCACACAAAAATTGTCACGATGCATAAACGGAAGTAGTGATATTGCGCCAAAACCGTCTGCGATCTCGCCAAAGCGGGCGTGTCATTGCACAAAAGCAGTCACGATCATAAAACATCGCGAGTGATAAAAGTCTTATAAAAGCAGGTCGATCATAAAGCGAAGCCTTAGTGATAAAGTCACGCGCAGCAGTCAACGATCTCTAAGCGCGAGTGATAAAGCATACCAAAATGGTCTGCGATCGCCGCCTTGCCGATTGATGTCATGCGCCAAAATCGTGCGGTCGCAAAGCAATGTGATGGATAAAATTGCGCCAAAAGCGGTCGCGATCGCGCCAAAGGCGCCAGTGATAAATGCGCAAAGCAGTCACCCGATCATAAAGCAGCCAGAAGATGATAAATGCATAAAAACGGTCACGATCGCCAAAAGCAAGCGCGATTGTCATGCGCAAAATCATCACGTCATAAAACAAGCCCAGAGAGATAAAGCTGCGCCAAAGCGATGCCGTCCATAAAAGTATGATCATAAAGCTGCGCCATGATGCGATCGCATAAGCAGCGCCAGTCATAAGCTAATGGCTGTCGGAAGCTAATGCGATCTGCGCCAAAATAAGCGTGAGTGATAAATTGCATAAAAGCAGTCGCGATCATAAAAGCGGTAGCGGTAGTAAAGCTGCGCAAAACCACTGTATGGGGATAAAGTCATAAAGAAAGCGGTCGCGATCATAAAGCAGTAGCGAGTGATAAAGCTGCGCCAAAGCGGTCACGATCACGCAAAAGCGGTAGCGAAATTAGTAAAATGCCAAAATCGTCACGATCATAAGCAATATGATGATAAATTTTACTGAAACCGTCGCGATCGCATAAAGCAGTATTCATGACGCAAAAGCGGTCACGATGCACCAGCAGCCAGCGAGTGATAAATGCGCCAAAATATACATCACAAATCATCAAAATAATTAATCGTAGACAAAGCTGTCGCGACCATAAAAGCGTGTAGTGATAAATTTCTTGTCTAAGCGAATACGATCACGCCAAAAAGGCACCGATGGTAAAGCTGCGCGCAAAATAGTCACGATAAAGCGGCACCGATGATAAACCTCGCCAAAGCGGTCGCGATCATAAGCGGCGCGATGTCATGACGCAAAAGCAGTCGATCATAAAACAACATGTGATAAAAAGCTGCATAAAGCGGTGCCCATAGCGCAAAATGGCGCGCGAGTGATAAAGCTACTTGCTGAAGCGGTCGCGATCACGCCAGCGAAAGCGCGCAATTGATAAAGCTGCAAAGCGGAAATCGTCTATGAAAGCGGTAGCCAGTGATAAAGCTGCGCCAAAAGCGATCACGATCGCTAAAGCGTGAGTCTCGCTGCGCAAAAGCGGTGCGATCGCATAAAGCTACTTGCCAGTGATAAAGCTAAACAGCAGTGCGATCGTAAAGCGGTATGAAGATAAAGCTGCGCAAAATAAATGCGATCGTAAAGCGGTAGCGATTGATAAATAGCGAAACTGCGATCATAAGCGGTAGCGAGTGATAAAACTGCGCGAAAGCAGTTAAATCTCATAAAGCAGCTGGCGAGTAGTAAAACTGCGCAAAACCGTGCGATCGCCAAAAGCCGGTAACGATTGATAAAACATTGTACAAAATAATGCGATCACATGGCAGCGCGAAGATAAAATTCGCATAAAATCATGCGATCGCCCAACCCGATCGGTCGTCGCCAGGAAAGCGTGCGATCATAAAGCGGTATGATGATAAAGCTAGCGCCAAAAGCGGTCGCGATCATAAAAGCAGCTCGAGTGGTAAACTCATAAAAATCGTCACGATGCACAAAAGCGGTAGTCATAAAGCTGCGCAAAAGCGTTACGATCGCAAAGCTATATGATGATAAAGCTAACATAAAAGCGGTCTGCGATCATAAGCGGCGAATAAATGCATAGGAAAATCGTCTGATCATAAAGCAGTAGCGATTGATAAAGTGAGCAGAAACTACGCGATCTTGTAAGCAATATGGAGAGTGATAAAAAATATAACCAGTTAAATCTATATGTATGTAGTAGTAAAACTATTATTACAAAAGCCGTCTGATCATAAAATAAACATGATTGATAAAGCGCACAAAATAATTCTGCGATGCATAAAAGCAAGTAGCGAAGATAAAAAGTACGCAAAATGTCGCGATCACCTTAACCAGAATCACGGTGTCTATTGGTAGCTGTGCAATCATAAAGCAGTAGCCAGTCGTAAAATTTCGCAAAAGCAATTACGCGATCGCCATGGCTCAGTGGTAAAGCTACTTGTAATCGTGCGATCGCATAAAAGCAGTATAGTGTAAATTCGCGCCAAAATAGTCGCGATACCGAGCATGGCGGTAAAGCTAGCATAAAACAGCAGCGATCGCCATGACGATTGATAAAACGTGCAAAGCGGTCGCGATCGTAAACCCGCGCAAAAAGTGATAATTGCGCCAAAAGCGGTTACGATCACTGTGAAGCGGTAGCGAGTGGTAAAGTGCAAAAAAGCGGTGCGATCGTAAGCGTACGAGTGATAAAACTAGCATAGCGATCGATGCACGCAAAGCCGGTGATTGATAAAGCTGCGCAAAATAGTGCGATCATAAAGCGTGAGAGTGGTAAACTACCCAAAACCGTCGTCTGCAAAAGCAGTATGATGATGATTCGCATAAAACCGTGCAATCGCCGCAGCCTGGTGTCGCTTGATGCAAAAGCGGTGCGATCGCCGTATTGCTGGTGATAAAAATTCATAAGCGAAGTGCGATCGCATAAAATAGCGCGATGATAAAAGTGACAAAAAGCGTACGTCGCCAAAGCAGCCTTGATGGTAAAATTACGCCAAAACGGTCACCCGTCGCCGCGGCACCGATGATAAAGCTGCGCAAAAGCAGGTGTGATCACGCCGCGACACGATGATAAACAGCGTAAGCGATTCGTCTTGTAAAGCGGCGATGTGACAAAGCTAGCAAAAGCGGTACCATCGCCAAAAGCAGCGCGAGTGATAAAAAACTGCGCCGGAAGCGGTGCCATACGTAAAAGCGGTAGCGATTGATAAAGCTGCGCCAAAACCGTGCGATCACGCCAAAAGCGAAGCGCGGTGATAAAGCTGCGCCAAAAGCGTGCGATGCACAAAAGCGGTATAATTGATAAAGCTGTACCAAAAGCGGTCACGTCCGCCAAAACATCTTGTGATGATAAGCTGCGCCAAAAGCGATGTGATCGCATAAAGCGGTAGCGAGTGATAAAGTCGCCAAAGCGGTGCGATTTGCATAACGGTAGCGATTGATAAAAGCTGCGCAAAACCGTGCGATCACGCCAAAGCAAGTGAGTGATGAAGCTGCGCATAAAAACCGTCACGATCACGGAAGCGCCAGGTGAAGTAAATTCATAAAGCAGTCACGATCGCGCCAAAACATCTTGTGATGATAAAAACTACACAAAAGCTATGCGATCGCATGCAAAACAGCCTTAGTGTCATACGCATAAGAACCGTCACGATAGGCAAAGCGGGCGATTGATAAAGCCTTTCGCGGTCACGAAGATAAAGCGTCATAAAATCGTCGTCGCAAAACGCCTTGAATAACCAAACCATGGCTTGTCACGTCATAAAAGCGGTATGATGATAAAGCTGCGCAAAGCGGTCACGATCATAAAGCAGCAGCAGTGGTAAACCATAAAACCGTGCGTCACGAAACGCGGTTGATAAGCTGCGCATAATAGTGCGATCTGCGCCGAAAACCAGCGCGAGAGTTAAAGCTATAAAAGCGGTGCGATCGCCAAAGCGGTAGCGATTGATAGTGGCTGTGAAACTATCGCGATCACATAAAAGCGGTCGCGGTGATAAAACCATAAAAATGTTCGATGGGCAAAGCGGTAGCGATTGATAAATTCACTAAACGTCACGATACTATGAAAAGCGAAAAACGCTGATGATAAAACTGCATAAAAGCGGTCACGATATTTAAAAGCAGTAGCGAGTGAAAAAGCTGCGCCAAAATCTTCACGATCATAAAAAGTAGCGAGTGAAAAGCTATGTAAGCCGTCGCGATCGCCAAATAAAACGCCGATTGACAAGCCTCACATAAAAAGCGGTCACGATCATAAAGCAGTAGCGAGTGTCATGCATAAAGCAGTAGCGGTCAAATGGTACGCAAACCGTCACGATCGCGTATTAAAGCAGTAGCAGTGATAAAATTTCGCCAAGCAGTCGCGTCGTAAAGCGGTCGCGAGTCATAAAACTGCGCCAAAAGCAGTGCGATCGCAAAACCCGGCAGTGATGGCCCAGCAAAGCGGTCACGATCACGCCAGCGCGAGTAAAAATGCGCCAAAATCATGCGATCGCCAAAGCGGTAGCAGTGATAAATGCGCAAAAGAAACGTTGCGATCGCAAAAGCGGCGCGATTGATAAAGTATGCAAAGCGGTGCAATCGCATAAAACCATGCCAGTGATAAAGGCATGCAAAGCGGTCACGATCATAAAATAAACATGATGAAAAAATTACTTTAAAAAACCGTCGCGTCGCAAAAGCAGTATGATGATAAGTCGCATAAAACCATGCAATTTGCAAAAGGGTGATAGTTCCTGACGAGGAGGGAAAAGTGATGGCGATCTTTGAAAGGCAAACAACAATACCTATTTTAGATTATGCTTTTGGTTATCGTGATAGGTTTGGGAAGTGACATTTTTTGATGCCCAAGTATTATCAAGTTCAAGGAGGTTCATGTATGGAGCCATCTGACAATCAAACAGGATATGGTTTATCTGATGCTGCTCGTCTCAAGTGGCCCGCACTATTTATAGAGCGGGTACAGCTGGAAACCTAAAGTCGGGAAAATCAACTTAAGGGGCCAAAAGCACGTTACGAGATCCAAAAGGAAGATCTGATAATGTTGATCGACTATATGAAAGACTACAACGTGAGATTTCTCAAATCTTGTAGTAAGTTAGCCGCAATATACAACTATATATAGTTAAGAATAATGCCCCGGAAGAACGAAATGAGAACCAAATGTTGCGCTATCTCAAAGGGTATCATGGAGGATCTGAACTTGTCTCGACCACGAGCTTCGGATTATTAGGACTACGAGATTGCCGATTTAAGCCACGAATTAAGTGTTTATGTCTATACTTGACAATATTAGGTCATGCATTAATATGTAATGTGTGTGTTAGACTAAGTGTTTCATGAGTTTGTCAGTTATCTCGCCTAATATTTGTCTATCTAAGCATTATGTTTATGTATTGTGTGTTCGATTCAGGTGTTCCGGGATGTATGTATTATGTGTTTAGTTCATGGTGTCGAATATATTTTGTGGGAGACTTATATCCACATACTACCTATGTAATTGAAAACTATTATATTTGCAACTTGGTTATGTTGTTTTCATGCCCGTATGAGTATTTAGTAAATTAGTAACCATTATATTATGTATTAAGTTTTATTACAAAAATATTGACAAAATTTATTTTAGGGAAATACACATTCTCTTAACATTCATCTTCTCAATCGTGACAACCCAAAAATGCAACAATTATTCATCGAATATAACAAGTAACGTTCTCATTCTTACAAAAAATACACTACCAAATGAATAAAACAAATAACATTTCCAGTCAATCATTCATTGCACAACATCAGTCTTATGAAATAAGCGAAACCAATTGAATTCCAATAACATAAACTCCAACCCAATATTTACATTACATAAGTTTATGTTCGTAATCAGACACCAAATTACATACAAGTTACTTTACCTAGCAAAAAACGGAAAAAGTACCATTCGTATGTAAAAAATACATCACCAAAATTTGAGGTCTTTCTCTTCTTCCTTCTTGCTGCAACTCTCGTGGTGGCCTTCGTCTTCTTGACCTCCTCCGCGGTGCTCTTCGCATCTCACCCTTCGTCGTTGTTCGTTGAACTGCAGAGTGTGTGGGTGTGCTTCGGACTGTAGAGCATGTATATCACCTTCTAACCCAAAACAAAGACAAAAGAAAAAAAAATGAAAACGGCTTTAGTAAAGCCAAAAAAAAATTCTGAATTACACCTTCTAACCCAAAACAAAGACAAAAGAAAAAAAAAAAATTTACATGAGAGGGGGTTTGGTAAAGCCAAAAAAAATTTCTGAATTACATTATCCCTAAAACAAAGGCAATAGAGAAAAAAAAAATTGACATGAAAACAGCTTTAGGAAAGCCGTATTAGAAAACAGTTATAGCAAACCCGTTTTTTGAATTACATTAAAATTTTTTTTTGCATTGACACGGCTTTAGGAAAGCCGTATTAGAAAACGGTTTTAGCAAACCTGTTTTCTGAATTACACTAGAACAAAGACAACAGAAAAAAAAAAAACATGCAAAACGGTTTTAGGAAAGTTTAAGCGGTTTTACCAAACCCGTTTTAAAGATTACATTATTTTGTGGCAATTTATATTTATGTTGAAAAATATAAATTGGGAAAAAAAAATTACTAAAAATGGTTTTACAAAATCATTTTACGAAGGAAAATTTTATTATTTTTTATTCATCAAAAAGCGGCATTGGAAAAGCCGTTTTAAAAAAGCAGGTTTTGGCAAATGGCGTGGGGAATTTTATATAAGTTTTGAGGGTGAACAATAAAAAGCGTGATTCACAACCACGTTTTGAAGAAAATTTTTTTAGTTAAAGCGTGGTTCACAACCACGTTTTTTTCATTTAATTTTTTAGTTAAAAGCGTGGTTCACAATCACGTTTTCAAAAGGAAAAAAAAATTAAGCGTGGTTCACAACCACATTTTGAAAAAAAAAAAAAAAATTTAATTAAAAGTGTGGTTTGTAACCACGCTTAATTAGCGTGGTTTGGAAACACGGCATTACGATTTCTAAAATTTCCATGCCGACCACCAAAAAGCGTTGAAAGCGTGGTTTCACAACCACGTTTTAGCCTACTTTGAGAATTTACGTCCTAACTAGGCCTAGTTTGGGAAATAGGTTGCTAATTTGGCTTAATTTGGGAAAAGCCCCTAATGGTAGTGGTGGGGTGGGGCTGGTGTCATGACAATGATTGAGTATTCATAAATTCAGTAAACTGTTATTTCTTTCTTAACTTTTAGCCTATATTTTAAGAGACTTAATGTTTAAATGATATTAATCGTTGTTATCAAAAGCGAGCTTAATTGATTTTCATAATATATTCAATTTTAAGTGCTAAATTAGGTTATCAAACACCCCTATATGACACACCAAAATATAACGGGGAAAAATAAGGAGAAAATAAAGAAAATTTCATCTTTACCATTATCCAAATAGAGGCCTTGAAAATGCTTAGGACAAGGAACTTTGTTTCCTCATTTAGAACCCAATCTACAAACAGCCTATAGTATGGATAAAGTACATACATGCACTTATAGCAACCAAATAAAAGCTCTTCTTTTCATTCATTTTGCTAATCAAGTAAATATAGGGTCACAATCAACACATATGCGTGCATGCGCACGTGCAAAAAAAAAATTGCACAATTATCTTTTATCATTGTTCTCTTGGTAAAAGTTTGATCAACTTATTTCAAGTTAAAGAATAAAGTATAATTACGCAAAGATTGTGTTTGTCACCGGTTATCCAAAAAAAGAAAAAACAAGATTTCAATTCAACTATGTTGTAAGAATAGATTTTCCACATAACAATTTTCAGCTGTATGCCTATGCAAACAATTACAAATGTTTAGAAGGCATCTGTCAATCACTATAGACAAGCACTAGGTACGAAGATTTATTTTTATCCAGTAGATTAGTATGTTTGATGTCTTGTTCTCATGTCCATTGGTACAAAGTACAAACTACCATTTGAAACCATAACATTCTTGAAAGGGGTCTCGGTTGACAACAACCCCACACTACCCATTACATTACGCCAAAAGAGGACATGTCTCCTGATATACTAAAGTAAAGGAGAACTTCTTGCACCATATTTCCTTAATCATCGTTTAGGACTAAATAATACAAATTGAATATTTGAAATTTTGGATCACTTTGTGAGTTAATGATTGACGACACATCTTCTTATTAGAAGGCAAACTTCATTTACCCTTGTGTGGTTTATTATCCTAATGTTTGAAAATGATCACACAATCCCTACATGAATTGTGGACTGAAGTGTACCATTAATGAGTGTTTGGTTGAGGTTTTGGGAAGGAATTTGTAAAGGGAAGGGAAAGAGAGAAAATGTGTGTAAAACTAGGTGAAATTGAGGTATATTTTATTCATATTTCACATACTTTTTCATTTTCCTTTCCAAATCCTAACCAAACATAACGTAAACAATCGTCAAACTTAACGATGAAAGTGTGAACCATATAAGCGGATATAAAGGGATTATATGTTTATCTTTAAATTTCAAGGAGGTACATCACATATGAAATAAAATGCAGGGTTAAATCACACATGGAATAAAATACAAGGGGTTAAAGTATACTTTACCTTTGAAACAAATGACAACAATACAAAAGTATTTTAGTTATTTTCATTAAATAGTTAATGGACCTAATAGTGCACTTCAATTTACAAACCATAAAGGGGTTATTAGGAAAATAAATTGCACATAGCGAAACTAGGAGTAAAGTGAAATTTGCCCCATACTATATGGTGCAAGTCGCACGACACAGGTTTGTCCACCTAATACCTATTGATCTTATCTACACTATGCCTCTCTTATTTTAGTGACAAAGTGCAAATGAAATCACTAGATAAGACATTATTGTCTTAAAAATTAATAAATATGCCATATTTTATGACTTGATTTTATATAAATTTATAACATAATTCAGACCAAAGCGAGATTCTTGTAATAAAATAATATTTTAAGGTAGTTAATTGTTGAGTTTTAAAGTTCAAAAAATTTAAAAAAACAAATGGAACACAGTTTATAGAAATTTATCCTAAAAAGAGGTGTTTCGGAATAGGGAAAATTATTGATAAATCCCATTTAGAAGTGTTTTAACCAAGAAGTCCATGAAGGAATTTTTTAACCCATTTAGTCCCATGTATGTATAGTTTTATTCCATAAAGTCCTTTTTCTTAATTTACACTATTTTCTTGAACACTTATGCCCTTATATTTAATTTTGATACCCTTATAAATATTTTTTGAACGGTTAGCAATTTTATGATGTGAACATTCATATTTTAAAATTTACATTGGTAGGAATGTAAAATTGGCTCGTAGGCGGCCCGAAACCCGCCCGCGAGCCGGGGCGGGCCCGGCCTATTGACAATGTGAATATTCACATTGACATGTTAACATTCACATTAATAAGAGTGTAAAATTGGCCCGCGTCCCGTGGCGACGCGAAACCCACTTGCGGCCCATGGGCGGCCCGGGGCGGGCCGGTCCGGCCCGTTGACAATGTGAATATTCACATTGACATGTTAACATTCACATTGATAAGAGTATAAAATTGGCCCGCGGCCCATGGGCGGCCAAAAATCCGCTCGTG
This sequence comes from Camellia lanceoleosa, assembly GCA_025200525.1. Lineage (NCBI taxonomy): Eukaryota > Viridiplantae > Streptophyta > Magnoliopsida > Ericales > Theaceae > Camellia > Camellia lanceoleosa. The sequence continues at coordinate 95,474,612 of CM045768.1, forward strand.
TGAGCGGAAAGGGCAGGCGACAGCATTGACAATGTGAATATTCACATTGACGTGTTAACATTCACATTGATAGGAATGTAAAATTAACCCGCGCCCCATGGCTGCCCGAAACCCATCCACGGCCCGGGGCGGGCTCGGCCTGGCCTGTTAACAATGTGAATATTCACATTGATAGGAGTGTAAAATTAGCTCGCGCCTCGTGACTGCCCAAAACCCACCTGGCTTGTTGACAATGTGAATATTCACATTGACATGTTAACGTTCACATTGATAAGAGTATAAAATTGGCCAGCGGTCCAGGGCGGGCCCGACCCGGCCCGTTGACAATGTGAATATTCACATTGACATGTTAACATTCACATTGATAAGAGTGTAAAATCGACCCACAACGGTAGGCGGCTTGACCGGCGCTTGACCCAGTGACATTATGAATATTCACATGGACATGTTAACATTAACATTGATAGGGTGTAAAATTGCCCCTTTGCTGAAGCTTACTGCGGCGACGGTAGGCGGCCGGCCCATTGACAATGTGAATATTCACATTGTCATGTTGAAATACACATTAATACGCATGTAGAATTGGCTGACGTGGGGTGCGAAGGCGAGCTTATTGGTCGGGCCCAAGCATGTCTGAGACCCTAGGTTAGGGCCTAGGTCATCACTTTGAAGCTTGGCGGCCCATCGGCTGCTTAGGCCCATTCAAGGCTCGATCTGAGGCCCATAAGGCGTAATGTATTTTTGTGAAAAATAATAAAATTTTGGTAGAAAAAAATTAAAAGAAATAAAAAAAAATGGCCAGGCCACCCAAGCAGGCCTAAGCTCGAGGCTAGGCCTAGGCCAGGCCCGACAAGGCTCGATCCATCGGCCAATCAAAGCGAATACCCTTGTGCCAGGGCTCGGGCCTGGGCCTAATTTTTTGGCTCGTGGGCCGACCAGCCCGGCCAAGAAAGGCTTGTTTGGGCCCATGCTTGAGTCTGGTTCGAGACCTAGGCTGGGGCTGGGCCATCACTTTAAAGCTTAGGCCAGCCCGGCCCATCAGGCCGGTTAAGGCCCATTCAAGGCTCAATCAGGGCGACTGCGTCTGGCCTAGTGTCTTTGTGGAAAATAATAAAATTTTGGTAGAAAAAATTAAAAGAATTAAAAAAAATGGCCAAGCTCGCCTCGGTAGCCCAGCCGTGGGCGGGTTTTAAGCGACCACGAGGCAGGGTAATTTTACATTCCTATCAATGTGAATGCTAACATGTCAATGTGAATATTCACATTGTCGGCTTGGTAGGACGGCCATAAATGGATTGGCCAATTTTATACTCTTATCAATGTAAATGTTAACATATCAATGTGAATATTCACATTGTCAACAGGCCGAACAGACCCGAACATGAGCCAATTTTATACTCTTATCAATATGAATATTCACATTGTCAGCAGAAGGACCGGGCTCATGGATCAGCATGACGGGTTTCAGCGCCAAAGGGGCGGGCCAATTTTACACTCCTATTAATGTGAATGTTAACATGTCAATGTGAATATTCACATTGTCAATAAACGAGCCCAGGCGACTCAAATTTTTAGGGTACCCACGAGGATTGACATGGTAGAGCCCTACACATTGACGATATGAATATTCACATTGGATTGTGACCATTCACATTAGGAGTATTTTGGTAATTATGTCACCCATAGGACTTATTGAAATATAAGAAAATAATGTGAACTAAATGGAACATAAGTAGGTGAAAAGGGTATTTTGGTCTTCTTAAAGAATATGAGTTGGATTGAATAAAACTCTTAAAAAGTAGATTTATCAAAAAAGTTTCCTTGGAAATATAGGCTATTTTAATTAAGTTTTTAATATTTTAAGAAAAAATGTGTATACAAATAAGAAAAGTAATATGATTGGATATTTTATCCTATTAACTATTTTAACTCAACTTGCCAAACGGACAAAAATACACTTATTTTTGTTTTCATAAATTTTTCCTTTTTGGGGTGAAATTATTTTTGTTTTTTATTTTTTGAATTTTTTTTTTTAAGTTGCCGTAAATGTCCCGTATTCCACATTATAATTCTTGGAGCTTCGCATCCTGTAAGGTTAGGGTTTTGCATAGGGCGACAAACGCCCAGACTGCCCAGAGGTTTTAAGGAAGTGCGAGTAGAGAGAGAGATAGAAGAGAGGAAGGCATAGCCATGAGCAGGAGCTTGGGAATACCGGTGAAGCTTCTACACGAAGCAGCTGGACACATGGTGACCGTGGAACTGAAGAGTGGAGAGCTTTACAGAGGTAGCATGGTCGAATGCGAAGACAACTGGAATTGCCAACTCGAGAACATCACTTTCACTGCTAAGGTACTCTCTCTCTCTCTCTCCCCCCTTCTATTCCTAATTACACTACTAACCCTTCAAGATTTCCATTCTTTGTGGTTTTCTAAAACCCTAGATTTGGTTTGGTTTGGTTTCCAATAAATCAGAG